>BACB01000181.1:0-32828 GCA_000338015.2 Ganoderma multipileum BCRC 37180 | reverse complement strand
ACCAGAGGCGAGCGTGGGAAATATGAGCACGGGAGACAAGCACAGGAGGGCAGCTGCAGGAACAGGCTTACGGCTGAGAACAGGCCAGATGGGAGTTGCCAAACGTTGAACATTGTGTGCTGGCAGGCGTACGTGCTTTCAGTACCTAATGATAGGCGCCTCTTGCCTGCCACGTTGTTCCAATGTCGTCTGATTGTTTCTTTATCCCCCCCGTCATTCGCTCTCCCCTCTGCTCTTCTTCTCCCTCAAGCCTTGCCAGTTCCTCACTGTTCCTCACGGTTTCCCCTCGTGAGCCTGACCCCAAGCCTAGCCACGTCGACGCAGACACGCCTGACCCCGCTGCTGCTAAGGTGAGTACTTTCCCTGCCAGACTGTGTTTCCCCAATGCTTTCCGACCGAATCAAGCCTTGCGCGCATGCCCCACAAACCTCTCTCTACCGCCACATGTCCGAACTTGTGTTTAGTGCAGGGCGCCCGACCTATCTGCAGCCTCTGCCAACTCACAACGGCAGCTTTATGGATTCCCGGGCATTCTCTGCAACGATCGTCCATTCTTCTCTGGTCTCCCTGCTGCCCTCACCCTCCTACTCCTCATATGGCACATACACGGAACACCAATGCAGCAGCAGCAGTGCGTCAATTGGCTCATGGCCCTTTCGAACACGTACATGAACCCAGTCACGGCATGGGGCTTATGGACTCAAGCAGGCAGACCTTGAAGTAGATGCACATTTGGTAAGTTCTCCCTCTTGTACGCTAGCAGCTCCACAAGCTTCTGTGTCTCTGCGATAGGCCTTCCATCGCCCCCAGCACAAATGCACCCATCTCTGCCAAAAAACAAGACCACGGTTCCTTCGAGGGGAGGCGCGGAGCTGTGGCAGGCTCCAGGTCAGGCGAGCGCAGGATTGACATGGCAGGAACAAGAGCAAGATGTGCTTGTTCGTGTACACCTGGGAACGTGGTAAGCCTTCATCCTTCGGTGTGGTATCACGCTGCTCAATGTCATCCATCGTCCTCCTGCCAGTGTTCCAGGTGCGCAGATGGGCGTGTCCAACGTAAAGTCTTGCACTACCACTACTTGACCAAAGACGCAATTCCACCAGCGGTGGCAATGTGATAGTATGTGTGTAACTTGCCTTCATCTGTCTATAGTATGTCTTACTCCTTCCCCAGCTCCGCAAACCTGTATTGCGGCTTTGGTTTCAATGGTAAGTCTCGCCATTTTTATTGTTTGAGAATTCTGCTTGTTTATCTCCAGCCCTTATTAGGCATGTGAGCTTATGTTGTCACTAGTATACTTTGCATGTAGCAGTACTTCAATGAAATCTTTTCGCTGTCTTTTCTGTTGTGTGTTTGTGTCACTTCCGGATGCTTTGTGCTGTGATTAAGGTGTTTATTGTGGTAACTCTCTGTTAATTTGTTGCTAGTTCTATGCTAAATACTTGTATTCTGCGCTACCTAGTAAAGGGACCTCTGTAGCATAGTAGTAGCTTGCAAGAATTAGCGCATGGATAGAATTACTGCTAGCTGTCAATAGTAAGTGATGATGAGCAATAGCTACTGAAAATAGGCTAAGAGGGTTTTTTCTGATGTGGTTGCTCCTAATCTCAAGTCGTCCGACACTCGTCTCCGCGCCGTAGCTCGCAATCCTGTAGCCGTAGCACGGTTTTTCCACTTTATAGTCAATCTTTTCATTCGAGATATTCTGTGCTATGGCTTGGGAGAGGATGGTTTGTTTGGTCCGACCGAAGCTTACTACAGTTCTGTCGAGTCGCAGGCACGTCTCACTTTGCACTTACATTTGTTGCTGTGGATCAGAAATTTGCTCAGTCCGCAAGAGTTTCGTGATAGGATCTTGTCAGATAGCGATTTTGAGTGTAGGGTGTTGGACTGGCTGGAAGCCTGTCATGTTGGCGGGTATAGTCGACTTAGTAAAGAAGAACTGTCGTGCGAGCTGGAGGAAGAGTATGTCGACAGACGCTTCAGCCAAGAGATAGTACGCACCTGACTTTGACGCAGCACCCGTGACCCAGCAACGATGTTGCCTTTCGCTCCCCTCGATGATAGCGATTCGACAGCGCATTATCCCAAGAGTCCTCGACTGACGATTCGGAGGACTCGGCAGCATCGGCAGTGTCCTCCGATGGGGGGGACGACCCTTGGGCACCTTTACTAATGCTGCCTTGGCTTTTGCCTGCTCTGACATTGTACGCGAACTGCACTCCTTATGCCCTGCACTGCTGATGTGTTTTGTCTGTAGCCATCTCTGTCACATTCGCGGCACGACTCTGTCTCCCAGGCGCTCCTTGCCCATTGCAGAGTTGCCTATCAATGCATGCTGGGGCACGCACGACTTGCGTGACGTTCTCTGCATGCATGGCCTCCCTATAAGGTTTTGTTTTATTGGGCAGGTGGACACGTTCTATGTCATCTGCAGCATACAAATTGTTTCCAGCATTCACCTTCGTGTCCGCTTCCTCAACAACATCGATCGATCGGTGTTTGCTTCTGTTGTCGCCCGCTGCGGTGGCACCTTTGGTAAGTTATCTCACTGCATGCCCCAGTCTATGACTAACCCTCGAATAGAAAACACCATCTACACCCAGTCTCAGCTGTTGGACACGCTTTCGGTGCGCCTCCTTCTATTCCTATTCTGACGCTCTGTTCTGCGCTCTGTTCTGAGTTTTCGTCTAGATGACTCCTCTCCTCTTCGACGCGACGCGTACGCTGCGCCCCCTCGTGGCAATGCCTCATCTCAACGATGGGCTGATTCCCCAAGAATCTATTGTCATGGTCGAGTGCAGCTACCACCGTAACTATCTGGGAGATCACTGGGCCACAGAGGTTCGGCTCATGAACCTCGCTCTCCTAGCTCGTCGTCCATAGTCTCTTGTCCCGGTTCCTGTACTTCTATCTCCGTGAATGGTGCCCATCCTCTCCAGAATATATGTGTTCTCTTCGGTCTGTGCTGTGCTATAACTTGTAGATTCGTGTCGCCAGCGAGGTGCTCGGAGTAGCGCCCTCGTACACAGCTTTCGGTCCGCAATGGCCGCAGCCCCTCAGCGTTTCTTTCATATGAACCTTTGCCAGTCCTCTTCTACTGTAACATCCATGCTTCACTCGGCTCCTGCATCTCGCACCTGCCCCATGCTTGCTTCTCCTCTCTGATACCTGCTACCCTCCGCCCCTTTCAATAAGGACGCCGATCCTCCTCAATGCTATCGCCACTTATTCCATTCATTGTCCCCCGGTCTATATGGGCCCTTCGCCCTTACCGACAGCGCATCCCTGCTCATCCCCCACCCGCATCGCTCCTGCACTGCCACTCTGTCTAGCCACTGTTGATGCCTATCATGGCTGAGTACCTGTAAGTTCACTCTAATCCTTCCGTTCTTCCACTGTTGAGAACGAACCAGGTGCCATATGGTCTCCTATGCTTTCAACGACCCTCCCCCTTCATTAGAATGGGTCCAGCTCCCTTCCGGACCTACTCTCAGCGCAGACAGCTGTGCCATCTGCTGGTCATGTATCAGATGTATCTCTAGCGTGGCATTCTACCCCGTGCACGGCGCGCACATGATCATCAAGGTCATCATTTGCCCATTGGACTACAACACCTATGCCAGCATCAACCTCGTGCACTAGTTCGTGAGCAGTCGCACTGGTCCATTTTCCACCTCGCTTGTCTCCAGACTTTCTACTTCGGCCTCACCCCACATGCCTTTCGTGAGTTACTGCTTCGCCTGTCAGCCAAACGATATCCCTCACTATGACCTCAGTGCACGGATACTCGCACTAGACTCAACGATATACCCCTCGTGGCATTTGCTTGCGGGGACACCGTATTTGTCCGAGTCTTGGCCCGGGCGCACCCCATCGTGGTCTGCGGTAATGCCTGCCCCTTTGAGCTTCTACAGTTGACACTCCTCGATCACGCATAGAATCACAAACCCCTACTAGAACCTTTGCTACTGTTTTCTGCTGTTTATTTTCCTCCTGCCCCTCTCCCTCCTGTATCATAGGCCGAGCTTCTTAGCTGTATCGATTTTGCGTGCGTCCCCTTTTGCCGCCCCCTTCTCTTACCGGCCCGGACTCGTACTGTCTCGTCTTTTTAGCTCGACCAACATTCAGTCTTGTCGTCCCAACTTCTCTCTAGCACTTTATTCCCCGTAAGCTTCTAACTCGCTCGCTCCGCAATGTCTGCTGCACCTATTTTCAATTTGTAAGCCCTTCATCCCCCCCTTTGCCCGCCTCTGACGCTGACCAATTTTGCCCCTCCCCTTACCTTGTGTAGGCCGTTGTCAGACGCACCTCCATCTCTCGAATGGGTTCTCATGGGTCCTGTGTGTGTAGTGGGATCTAACGGACTGCCTATTATGTGGTGTATCACGGGCATCTTGTCTAACATCTCTCTCATCCCCATCGCATGCGGCATCGTGAACATTGAAATTGCTATCTCTCTCACCAACCAGGCCGACACTAGAGGCTTTCACGCCATCGTGGGCTTTATCTCCAGGTCCGGAGGTACGCCCTTCGCTCCCCACGTCCTTCACCTTTCTACGCTAACATGCCACATTTCTAGATCACCCCCCCCTCTTATTAGCGCACATGCATGCCTCTGCCATGACCCGCCTCCCTATCGTGCATCTCCTACTAGTTCGTCTGCGTCCCCTTCACCTCATCTAATGCCCAGTGTACTGACACCGAAAATGGGCACAGGCGCATGGCCCTCACCGCCTTCATGCCCGGAGACATCGTGTTCATCCATGCAATGGCTTCGGACACCCCTCGTTCCTGCACCGGGCCCGGCTTTTATTTCCATCTGGCCCAGCTCTCTTTACTACACCATGCATGACGGACTTCGCCTGTCCATATGCTCCTTGCTGCCCTGGTGGCCCCTGTGCTCTGTGGCTAAAGTTCCTCTACACACTTTCTCGCCTCCTGTTGTATGTTTCGGTGTCAATGCCATTTAAATCCGGACAGTTGCCATCGGGTACGCTATCTCCACAATGGCCTTCCCACACACGCCAGACCTCACCCTTGCCTCCTTTGTCAACCACGTCTGCATGCCTTCTTTCACATACAGCCTCAGCTGCGTCTCTCACATCATTCTGGGTTTTATGCTCCGCGTCAGTGTGTTGCCATGCACCATCCTCCTATCAGTCCCCGATCAGCATTTTCGAGCCCTGCTCATGTTCCTTTCCGAACAACCCGCATTTCGTCGTCCATCCCCTCTGATCCTCCACCGCTTCGCACGTGATTACTCCTGTCTAACCCGCTCCCGTGCTGTCCACGCTGCTCACAACCGGCTTACAGTCGCCTGCACAACCTACGATTTGGCCGCTCAATGTCATAGCATGGCTCTTCTTTCCTACACGGTGGGCCACACCGACCCTCTTACTCCTGCTTACCGTGACTCCATGGCACACTTCCACGATGCCTTTGAAATGCTGTGCTGTTGCCACCATGCCTGTACCAGGGCCGAACGAAACCGTACGTTTGCTCCCTGATTGCATTAACTGCTTCTAACTGTTCCCCAGTCTCCTCTACAGAGCGGTGGGGCCAATTTTGGAACCCGACTACAGGTTTTTTGCCACCTTTCTAGATAATGCATCCCCTTAATGGAGACCCTCTTGCATGTGCTTGTCCCGCCTCTTTGTCCGGCCCCTGTCGACCATTTAATCTATAATCGTTGTGCTCCTGAGGTTGCCCACATCAGCAGCTCAATGCCTGCTCTCCTGAATGCGCGCCGAATTCATTTCCGCTATGTGAGTGCCGACTGCCTCCTCGACTCTACCTATTCTCTCTCTCTCACTATCCACTCTGTCTCCATGCCTACCCGATGCTCGTAAGTTTCTGTACTCACCTCTCTTATAACCAGTCTTGAAAGCCCTTCTTAGCCTACTCCCTGTTTCCTATGCCTTCGACGAACCACCTCCACCCTTGGAATGGGTCGACTGTCTTTCTGGTCGCACAGTCGGCATCAATGGTAGCCCCGTGTTGTGGACTTGCTGGGCGCGCATTTCTAGTATATCCTTTCTCCCCTCGTGCCATGGCGAGGTGACCATAGAAGTCATAGCACGCCCCCTTGACTATGCGTCTTTCGCTGGGTTCCACCACATTCTCCACTTCGTATCTGGAGACTACAGTGCGTTCCCTACACCGCGCGCTTCCTGCATCGAACACTAACTCCCGCTTCAGCTCAGGTCGCGCAATCCCTCGTTGCCCGTTTGTGCACGCCTCCCTGCCACCCATTGCTATCTGTAAGCACCAGATGCCACATTCCTGCCTATCATTCCACTCACTGAGCTTCCAGTGCATGGACGCCCATGATAATAACTGCGAGATCCCACTCAACTCCTTCAGACCCGGAGATGTTGTGTTCATACGTGCCTTTGCACGCGCGCATCCTATCTACCTCAGGGGCTATGGCACCCCCTTCAAACTTGTGCAGTTGACCCTCCTCCCCTAGCCATAGATGCACCTGTCCTTCTCCTAGACACAAGCATTCTGTATTCGAAATATTACACCCTTTCGGCCTGCCGGGACTCCTATTCGCTCGAGCGCACCAGGGCCCCTCCGCGCGTCTTTCTTATAACCCTTCCTGCTCAAAGCATGCCTCTGCAGCCATGTCTTTCAATGATTCCCCTTCCGCTCTCACCTCCAATGACGCTTTATCTGCTAACCCACCATCCATGAATGATGTCCCATGTTCTCACATATCATTACAACCCACAGATGAGGCTCGTCTCCAAACCCTTTGTGTGAATCTGCTCCTCCCCTCACTCATCCTCAGGTCGCCATATTTCAGGCTCAAGGGGTCACCCGCCCTCATGCTACTACTCCCTCCTTCCCAAACGGCGCTTTGTCGAACATCGCCGCTGAGCACGTCATGCTCCGGGGTCGATCCCCATCTCCTGACCTGGATGTCTTCCCGCCCGATGCGCTGCCTCAAAACCCACAGACGGTAAGCTTTCCTGCTGTGCTGCATTTTTCCGATGACAGACCCGTCCCAGGTCGCCGAAATAATACTGGGCCACCCTATGTCGGAGTACACGTTGGACGAAGTCCAAAGCTTCTCGGTCGACACACCCCACATCGCTCGCACCCGGACCGTGCTACTCCAATCAGTGAACTCGGGCGACGTACGAGCTCTATCTTTCCCTGCCGCCCAACTGCCTCTCCGTTCTAACCCTTGCCTAGATCTCGATACGTGTTCGCCCAATCATCTCCATAACTCCCGATAACATCCCTCGTGTCATGGTGTTTGTGGAAGGTGTTGGCCCCGAGGGTGCTAACCTGAGAGACATCCGCCGCTTTTGGGGTAGGGTGGCTGATAACATGGCCTATAGTTACGCAGCGCTCCTATCCACCGCTTGCCGCGACGCTTTGGACGCTGGTTATTAGACAATAATGTTGACCAATATATACTGTTTTCCACGTGGAATCGGCAGTGAGCGGGCGGAGATCGCGGTCACCCCACCAAGTTACTGTTGACGCGTAAACAGGCAGCGAAATCAGCACGTGATGCGGATATCTCCGACGTGTCGAAGGTGGGGGTAAGTGGCCTGTAGGGATCCAGACTATGATCCATCATTCAACGCGATATCGTGTCCGGGGCGTTTCGGGTGCAGGATGCGGGGATCGTGGCCGCTTGAGCTTCTAGTGCGTGCTGGAGCCTCAGCGGCCCTTGCCCATTCAGCCACGCTGGCGCGGAGCGGTGGGGGTCGGATTCTGATCAAATCCTTGAGTCCTGTTCTTGTAACCTATTGCGAACTGTGATGGCTGCATCTCTGCGGCCGTCGTACTATGAGGTAGGTGCAATTCGTCCTATCGAAATGTGTTGCATACTAAACGCCTCAGGATAGCGCATTGTCCTCGGGAGGTTCCATCGGGTTCTTCGGTCGGTTAAGGTGTCCCAATATCGGAATATCATCGTCGGTCAATTGTTCCCAATGTGTGATCCACGTTTACAAACCCACAGGTGGAATCTGTTGAGCCATCGAGCGGCATGCGCTGCCCCACCAACCAACCGGGCATGTGACGCCGCACCCCGGGATGATCGTGGCCAGCCAGGGTCCCGACGCCCGGGGCACCTGAAGCAGTGTGGGCGACGGACCCTGCGGTCGAACAACGCATAAGGCTCTCGGATCTCAAGCCTGGTGCGTATTCCTCCCCTTCACTCCCCACTTGCGGAGGACGCTGACGTGCTTTCTTCGCTTTGGTTATTTCTCTTCGTATCTGCCGGGTGTACGGGGCGACACGATCTATGGTTGTGCAGCCCGTCCTCCTGCTATTCGCCCTTATTCAGTGTTTTTGGCTCTCTCATGCGGTCACGGTGTACAACCAGGCTGGTGCGATGAACCCGACTGCGACGTCGGGTTCGTCCGGGCCTCAAGCAAGCTTGGGGAACGTCGGTTGGATCAATTCGTTGAACGCATACAACAATGTCCGGCTGCAGCCTCCTTCCCTCCCAAGTCCTATGCCGTCGACGTCCTTTGCGCTTGCGCTGCCGAATCAGGCCCAGCATATGTCTGGGTTGTCGATCCCACAGAGAGGAGATTTTTACGGATTCTCAATCGAGATGTCTGTGGTCGAGCAAGTCAGTGAGTATCCATGATTGGGCTAGTTGTTGTGGAGTGTTGCTCATCCATATCCGCTGTGGCGCAAACTAGTTGGCAAGAATGCGTAAGTACTGTGGACCCCCTCGAAGTGAAAGATCGGGAAACTGACTTCCAAGCAAGCTCGTTTATCCAGGTTGCATTCCTCACCCTGCTCGCCACTCTCACGGACCGAGGCAACAATGTCCGCATCCGGGTCGGCGGGAACACGCAGGAGATGGCGTCGCTCGTGAACAGTCTGCCGAATAACGCGATGATAGCGAAGGACGGCAGCGCTGTGACCGGTTCCGCGAGCACGGTGCGTCGCGTCCGGCTCTATCATGTCCGACTGTTTGTACATACAGAGCTGAACGCGCTCTGTAGGCACAGACCCCCACACTCGACTATACGAGCGAGCTACTGTACCTGCTCGCCAATGTGTCATCCCTGGTCAACGCGAAGTGGTATCTCGGCATTCCGATGAACGATACCACTCACCTCCGACTGCAGATCGCTGAACTCGGTGATGCTATTTTGGGCGACAATGTACTGGGGTACCAGGTTGGCAACGAGCCTGATCTCTACTCCTCGTAAACCTCAAAATATGCTAGTTGCGCAACGTTAACCTGACCTCCGTTGCAGTCACCAGCGCCGACCCGATAGTTACAACGTCCAAAACTACTTTGACGAATTCGGGGTCATGGTCAACGGGATACATGACGATAAACAGATCAAGAACGCGGACAAGCTCATCGCTCCTAGTCTTCAGGGTACTTGGAAGGCTGAAGACCTGTGGGGAACCGGCTATTTGGATGCATACTCGACCTCGATCAGTGTCATGGCTATGGAGCAGTACGTACCCATCCTTGCTGTATGCCTCTGGCGAGCAAGGCTTGACGGTGTTAATTCCCTTAGCTATCCTGATCAGAACTGTGCGGCTGAGTTCCCCAACGGAGGCTTTGGCGACATTAAAGATCCCCAGACGGTGTTCCCGAACTACCTGACCCACACGTCCGGCGTGCAAATGGTGCAACCTTACCTCAACTCGGCAGGCATTGCCCAGCAGCTAGGGAAGGAGTTCATGATGTTCGAAACAAACACCGCCTCTTGCGGTGGGTTCCCTGGCGTTAGCGACAGCTTCGGGGCCGCATTGTGGGCAGTCGACTACGGTCTGCAGATGGCATACAGCAACTTCACGGGCGCGCTGTTGCACGTTGGTGGCCAGAACGTGTCGTATAATGTGAGCTTCTCGTCTTCGTGCGTTGTTGTGTGCCGTTGCTTATCGTTATTGGATAGCCGTTCACCCGTCAGTGCATATTCTATGCCGTACTCTTATTGCATGAGTCGTATACTGACAGATATCGAGACGTAGCCCCTCCGACCAACTTGTCCCTGTTCGAGAAATGGACGGTCGGACCAATAATGTACTCCACGATCTTTGTGGCCGAAGCGCTAGGGACGAGCAACACGTCGCGCGTTGTGGACCTCAATGCCAATGGCGGGAACGAATTCACCCCTGCATACGCGATTTACGAGCACGACGCACTGGCACGCATAGCTCTGATCAATTTCATGAACGAGTCGCGCGGTCTCGGTAGCTATAATGTCACCATCTCCGTCGGTGGGGACGCATCGGCCGAGCCGAACGCTACTCCCGCGCAGGTTAAGGTCAAGTAAGTGTTTGGTAGCCACCGCCCATAACATTGATGGACCGCTGACGATGCGATAGATATCTGCTCGCACCATCTGTCAACGAGAAGGATCAGGTCACTTGGGCGAACCAGGTCCGTAGTGACAGTTGGATATCTAGAGTTCCTATTGCTCTTCTGACGTCTATCTCCGCAGACGTTTGGAGGCCGTTTCGCAGCAGACGGTCGCCTGTCTGGAACCGAAGTGGTCCAGACGATCGACTGCGACCAGTCTGCGAGCGTATGTACGGTCACCGTGCCCGCGCCTGGGGCAGCGCTCGTCTTCGTGTCCACAGAGGCCCAGGCGGAGGACGATCCCAAGGCGACGCATACGTATTCGACTACTGCGGTCACGAACCGGGTGGCGACTATGACCGTTGACCCGACCGCACTTGCCCATAGCAATGGACACATGGGGGACATGCCTCTTGCAGGCACCAGCAAGGGGGGTGCGAATGGTGCGGCGTCGACACGCGTTCTTTCCTTATTCTCTAGCCTGCTTTGTTTGTCGTTCGGCCTTGGCCAAGCCTTGTTTTGGTCTCTATGATTCGTAGTGTAGACTGGAAGGACTAGGATAGGATACTTCACGGACTCACAATACTTCACGGACGTATATCTTAGAGTGTACTTCAATGCTGGCCCCAACGATAGCTCCGGACTTACGACGATTACCGTATCCCTCGCATCCATCATGATCTATACATACATCCTTTATATTAATACCAACATCACCGAAGACGGAAAGAATTCTTGTTCTCACGAGAAGGCAAGCTTCGACCCTCTTGAGCACTCTGGACACCTCGAACCCCGTCCGCTACAGCCCAGCCATTCTCCATCGCAAGTCTCTCCTCCGGGAACGGAGAAGCGGCGAGCGAAAAGACTTCTCTCACTTGTCTCGTACCCACCCGTCTTAACTCGCACCCCACCACCGCAGAAAAGACGTCTGGGGCAGTTCAATAGAGAGACCCCCCGTGCCAATTAGCGCCTGATTAGCGCCCGCTAGCCGATCCCGATCCGGAAGGCGGTCTCGCGCCTCCCTTCGCGCGATGCGCGCGAGTCGCTCCTCCACCCTCGCGCAATTCGCGATCAGTAGCGCGAGTGGAAAACAATTGTATTTTGAGAGGATATGAGTATACAGTTATGTATAAGCCTCATAGAGGCTTTTTTCAAGTGGTAGGAACTGCTGGCGGGTTCCCAAGAACTCGAATAGTATTGGTTCCCGTGAGACTCGCAAAATCCGTGTAGGAGGTATTTGAGTTCACTGAATGCACCCGAAAGAGTCATAGCACTATACACATCCCGATTCGGGAGGAAAGAGAAGAACGCGTGGGCGAGGTGTGGTTGTAGAGTTATGCTATAATACGCCAGGGTCCCTGCAGACTATGTTTCACTCCAGCTCCTGGTACACCTGTAAAAGGATACAGCTAGACCCCATCTGTGCAATTGTAAAAATGCATGGTACTTCTCCGGGAATTATAATGCAAGCCTTGAGCCAGTTGTTCCGCTCGATACTCGTCCGGGCCCCAGATTCCTTGAGCAAGTGGGGCTGCAGCTCTCACCTTACAGATTATACTTATCACAGATTTTCTTGGCCCAGTTTATTCTCATTGAGTTGAATGCTCTCCCAGCAGTGACCTACCGACGTTTCTTACTTGTGCTGCTGATCGCGAATTGCGCGAGGGTGGAGGAGCGACTCGCGCGCATCGCGCGAAGGGAGGCGCGAGACCGCCTTCCGGATCGGGATCGGCTAGCGGGCGCTAATCAGGCGCTAATTGGCACGGGGGGTCTCTCTATTGAACTGCCCCAGACGTCTTTTCTGCGGTGGTGGGGTGCGAGTTAAGACGGGTGGGTACGAGACAACTCTCACGATCTCCGACGCCTTTCCAGCCAAGTCCGCCCTACCGGAAGGCAACAGCACCTTCGCAATAACGAGCGTCCGCAGACCGCGCGCCGACCCGCCTCCATGACCTTCGCTGTCCGAGGGTACCACGCCTGCACCAACTCCATCGCCGGCAGGCAGAGCAAACGCAATCTTGGACAGTTCCGCGCGAAGTGCACGAGCGCGTCGAGCGGGCCGCCGCGGGGGCCGTTCCGGGCGGGGTTGGATGCCAAAGCTGAAATAGGGCCAAACACGGAGATGCTGCGCCTTGAGGGCGAGGAACGCCTCGCAACAGCTCGCAGGTCCGCGTCCGTGCACGCCATGTCGAAGTAGCTCGGGAACTCGAGGTCGAGGGCGAGGAACGGGCGCACGACCGTCGAGCAGCGCCGCTCGGAAAGCGTCGGGGACGAGCGAAATGCACCCCACTACACCGCCGTGCGAGGGCGGCACACAGCCAACCGTCGTGGAGACCGCGAGGCGCGTGAGAGAGGGGTATCTGGAGGAAAGCGTGCGGAAGCACTGTGTGGCGGCTTGGGCGAGCTCGGCGGCCGGCTCGCCATACTCCCAGCCCGTGATAGAGAGAGCCGCGTGCATCGACGGGAGGCGTATTGTGGCGAGCAACGCGCCGAGGTTCGCCCAAGTGCCTGCAACGGCGAGGATAACGAATGTGAACGTAGGCGAGGATCTGGCCTCGGGGAAGTACTCCCTTGGCAGTGAGATGGACAAGTCCTGCAGAGCAGGCAGGTCCACTAGGAGCCGCAGGTCTTCGAGCTCTACCTGCGGGACGACTTCGAGGTGGCCCAAGCAAGAACAGTGGGCCTGCGGAAGGACTTAATCGAGCTCGAGACGAAGTTTCTCGATCTTAGGGCAAGCGTGAAGCCCTGGAAAAATAAGCAGCGTAGTTTTGTCTGGAACACGGACCCGGCATCTTCGTCTTCGAGATTGAAGTTGAGCGTGCATACGGAAAGCGAAATAAGCGCGAGAGATGGCGGGGCGAGAGGCTGCGTGAAGATATTGCAGAAGGCGACTGTCAGGTCTTCGACAGTACTCTATTATACAAGTTCGCAGCTGCTCCCAAATTTGCACCACGCTGGACCATCGAACGCGAACAGGGTAATGGACCGCATACGTGAAGCGTATTGGTCGCCGATGTTCCCAAAGTGCTAAGACATAGAGTTTCAATTGAGGCGCGTTGAAAATGGCACTTACATATCGTATGCCATAGGAAACGCCAGCGATTCCTTGTCACAAAGGCCAGCGACCGACGACACTCGTGCACTTGCTCCTCGTCAGACTGATGGATGGGGTCGTAGTAGGAAAAGACAAGGTAGAGGACGTCCGGAATGTCGGGTAGGCAGCGAGAGGTTGAACTAGCCATGGTGGAGGTCGGAAGGAAGCCGTTCACTTGCTCTAATGCACAATGTAAACACGGCGGAACTCCGCTTTATAGGGATGTCGGGACTCACCGATGCTTCGACCTCGTGTTTGTCGCCCACACACGACGCACAGCTAGTCTCCACCGTCCTAGTCGACTGCCGTCCTCTACCACGTTGCCACGCTGGGAAAGCTGGTAGTATGCGCAATTGAAGATAGCGTGCCTGGGAGGAGCTCTAGTAAAGGATGCTCCGATCAAACCGTCGAGGTCTCAAGTTGCATTTCGTTCCCGAACTTGCGAGTGGAGATCCTGGTACTGCGTACAAGTTTCTGTTGAGGTTAGGGACATGAGATAACATGGATGTCAGCTTAAGTCTAGCGTGACATGCAGGAAGCTCACCGACTGCACCGACCTCGCTAGTGGTGGCACTAGCTCATAGCCATCCCACCAAAAGGCCAACCAAGGAGCGTGGGTCCACCGGATCTCCCTGCCCCTTTGCATGATCCCGCATATAGCAACCCACCAGATGTCAGAACCCGTCAGCGACGTGATCTTGCCCAGCAAACACGGTGTGCAGCTGAACGTCCATGTCACGGGTCTTTCCTGCGTAGCTGGCGGATGAGCGCAATGTTCTCTTCCGAGACATGCGCCATCTTCACGCGCCATTTCCGGAGCGTCTGGGGGGAGGTCTGTCGTGACGGATGACGCGGAGGGTTGCAGCAGCGGCGATGCGGGTGGGGTGGTGTATGAAAGCCAGGAAATGAATCTCGTATTATCTGGGAACTCCGTGTAGCTCGCGTGTGAATTGTTGCAAAAGGGATCGAGGTGGTGAGGGGTCCGATCCGGGAGTCGGATAGTGTATGAGCGACACTAGTTGGACACTAGAGCCTCATCATTCAGCGGCGGCGAAGGCGGATGACTCGGAGGCTCTTGTGGACCAGCGCGATCGGTGCATCCGATCAAACTGGCTACATCTCACTGGAGGTAGATGTTAAAGAAGCCTGAGCCCACAGAGGTCGGCGTAATCCCAATGCGAGCATCAATGATCAGAGAGAGCTCGAGAACTTGAGAGAAGACACAGAGACAGCTAACTTACTTAGCCTGAGAGAGACTCGGAGCACTGGAGAGCGATCACGCTGGTGACATACTGACGCCCCGGGCCGTTCGCCGGCCGGATGGAGCATCCCGGCCCGCGCATGCTAAGGCACATCGCCCCGTTGCGCGGTCTGAACCACCTTTACCTCCTCGATCTCTTTCCTCCGGCGCGCGAGTCGTGGATTTTGACGTGGCCAAGTAACGCTTATGATTCGCATACTTATGCCTCTGGGTGCATTGACGTCTTCCTTAGAAGCAAGGATTTGATCAAGTACTAATGAGTCGACCCGATTCCGGTTATCAACGTCTGCGGGCTAGTCACGCATATGGACTGCATACCTTATCCCAGGCTTTTGTCGTACGCAAAGTTGTCCCCAGCCGCTGCCGTACAATCTGACGAGGACGTCTGACGCTCTCTTCAGGATGTTCCAGAGCCTACCAAGGTCATGTTCTAGGGTGCCTCTGGCGGACACGGAGCGATGGTGAGTGACCAGTCCAGAATGGAGAGGAGCGGCACTGGAAGAGACCGTGTTGGATGGCAATCTTGAGGAACCGGACGTTTTTTGAGTCGACTGCTTTAGAGAGAGCGGAAGTAAGCTATAGCAACATAGCGATTCCCATCGGCGCAGACATGCTTATTACAGAACAGGTCCACAAATGGATCCGGCATCAGTAAAACCTGCAAAGGTCTGGACGGCCTGAACCAGCACTTCCAGACCTCCCAGACCTGCCGTTTGCAGTAATGGAAGGGCGCTTAGAGCACTGCCACCCTAGCGCTCTCCGAGCGCGTCCAGACCTGTGCTCGGAACTCGACACGTTCGGTCTCTGTGTTCTGCACAACAAGTCCCCGGCGCGCGAGAGGCTTCGCCTCCGAACGGGACCCCTCGAGGCAAGCTACCACCAAAGTTTCAACCCGAGCGGAGGTTTACGCGGTAGTCGACATCCGGGGCTAACTTGGGTGGAGGGCGCCATCCAGACCTTCCAGATCCAGACCTATGCATGTTTTACTGATGGGAGGAGTTGCCCAGGATGCGCCATTACCGCAGCGGCCCATTTCTGGGAGATGTGGTCTCCAGTTCTGATCAATATACCTGAATGATGATAGTCGATCTATTTGATACAGGAGATGGATGAGAGAGGGGGGTGTAAAGAGTCCTAGGAATGTAAGTTAGGGATTCATCCAGGCCTTAACATGCATATATGTACTCACGGCTTAAGGGCGTCCATCTCCGATCGCTTCTCCATGGGTCCCCATGGGCCCGCTGGATTCACGTATGTTTTTGAATAGCAGGATCTTTCGCTCCTGGCCGTTCGACTATTGTGTTGAGTAACCTGTGACAGTGGCGCATCTAGGACAACCCAGAGTGGCAGAAGCGGACGGCGTTCCACATCTGGTTAGCCCACTATCGACGTTAATCCCGTACCCTGGAGGCTAAGTAAAAGGCCCTGAATCGGGGGAGACCACTGGTGGCGCTGCGCCAGGAACCACTCCAGCAAACCTCTTCCGTTCCTGAAAGGGCGTGATTTTCCAGCAAGATGGATGGTCTCCCCTGGATCGAGCGGTTATGAACAGCATTAACGAACTCTATGTAGATGGTATCGGCTGGTTGTACAACAGGTCAGGCAATACATCACACACGCATTACATAGTCATAAAAGCACTGGCCGAGAATAAGCTCAACAGTGTCCGAGTGCCACCGAGGCACATCAAGTCACAAATTTCGAGTGACCTCCGTCTACCACTCAGAGTGATGGACTCACGACGTGACGGTATTCGCAGGTCCTCGGACGGCAAGGTATGAGTGGGACTCATATCTAAAACATGGTTCGTCAGCTTCCTCTAGTAGCTGTAACCACGCGAGCTTACACTTACCGTCGTGATGTCATCGCGTCCGCCTCAGCCACATTCGGATCGAAGTGTCACCTCACCCCCGAACCATCGGGGATCTCCTTCCCGCTCTCCAAATCAATAACCCGCACAATCTGATCGTCAGCCGGCGGGGGCGTCTCCAGCACATCCGCAGACGACGAAAACAGCGCCTCGCGCGCCTCGACACCCATCCCAGTCGCAGCAGCAGCTCGCTCATGCGTGCGCGCGGCCTCGTCGCGCTTGATCTCGTCCTGCGCGCGCCGCGTCTGCTTGCCCTCGAGCAGATAGACGGACGCGACGACAGTCATCCCGAGCACACCTTGGAAGATAATGGCGCGGTGCATGTTGTATGGCGGGTTCGCGTTTGGCCCGGCGCGGAGCGCTCCTTCCACTGTAGCGCGTGATCAGATCCTAAGGAACGGGTGCCTGCCGAAGGAGGCAAAATGGGACTTACCGAGTACGAATATCAGGCCGCAGAGGTTCGTGCTAGAACACATGGGGTATACTAGGTGATCGAACTTATGACGGGGTCGTTTGGGCTAGTAGCGCGTACCTGAACCATAAAACCGCCGAGCTCCCGTCCGCGTTGCGCGTGAGCTCGACTCCGAGCTCAAGCACGACAGGGAGGAGGGTGAGACCCGTTGCGCCTATGATCGCCACGAGCACGAAGAGGACCGCTTCGTTATTCGGCTTGACTACGAACAGCGCGAACTGAGCGTCAGCCTCCTCCCGGCGATGAGACACAAGAAAACGCATGCACGCACTCTCCCATATCATAGCAAGCCAGGAGGCTCCCATGGCGGGGAGAAGCAGTTTCCCGGTGAACGCCAGATGGTTGGTGAAGACGCGATCCAGCAGGGGGGAGCTGATCGCACCAGACACGAGGCCAACAAGAAGCAGGACGGCACCCATTAGTCCCGCTGTATCGTCCGAATACCCATACGGCTCCTGGAACATACAGCAAAGATGAGCTCGATGACGTGCAGACCGAGAGAAAGGGTACAGACCAGCTGTTGCGCCGTGAGAATGGCAAACGTGTTGATACTGAAGGAGAAGCGCGACGAAGACATGAGAGAAGCGACTAAGCTGTGATAAGGAGTGAACGCACATCCCCACGAGGACACCGAAGAGCACGCAGAGGATGACGAAGTCAATCCTCTGTCGCACGGTCATGTATGCATAATCGTTGTGAGACACTTTCCCCAACATCGCGCGGGCGAGAGATGACAGCGACGGACGCCTGTGCGTAGCAGCGAATGCTATTTCTCGCAATCAGCACCCAAAAGCCGTGCAGCTGACGAGATGAAACGCACTAGGAGGAGTAGGCGGCGCTTCGCCGACCAGGAACACTATTGGGGCCGCAGCCGTGTAAATTATCGCCATGACAAGTATCTGCTCTAGTGTCAGTGACAAACGAAAGAAGCGCCCCCTAAAATACACGTACGGAGTCTCGTGTAGTGCTGATAAGGGGAGGAATTAGTTGTCCTAGGGCATTTCCGACAGGATTTGCTACGTGAGACAGAGGTAAGAGCCTCAGCTAAGGCAAAACCGCAACACGGATCGGTGCCCCACCTAGACTCATAATCATCGTTGCGGTGGTCCGGCTCCTAAGGTCAAACCATCGTTCCGAATAGCTCGGAATAACGACCTGCAATATCGGGAGGGCCATGGCTGCCAATAGCTGAACAATACTCAAAACCTACAGGCAAAAGGCCTCGGCATGGAACACTCACCTGGCCAACCATGATTAACGCATAGGAACCTTGGACGCTGAGGCCATGTGTGCTGCCAGCAAACCTCACCCAGGCGGACACCACAAAAAGGGATCCAGCAATATAGCACTAGGGAGACTGAGGACGGCTTAAAACGAGCGCATACATGGGGGCAACTCACCGCCCTCCGGACACCTAATCTCCCATACAAGTAGGGCATGACGAAAGCGGCAGGGAGGTAGACAACGTTGACAATATTTCCGAACCAATTGATTTGATCCAAGGTGAAGCCGAATTCCAACACGACTTGCGAGATGAGACAGCCTCAGCGAGCCACCCAATGCTTTGAGAGTCCGAGAACGGACGCACCGGAGTTCGCTATGGGCCCGAACCACACCAACGTCATACCAGAGACGATATTCAGAATGACCTGGACGACATCATTGGCCGTATGAAATGGACATTCGTCTGAGAAGGGAGAAAAATCATAACGTACGAGTGCCACGAGTCCTATCCATCGTCGTTTGTACAACCGGTACTCCTTGGGACCTTCGCTAGACTCATACCTTCCGTCGACGGGGTCGCCCTTCTCTGTGCATGACGAACGTCAGCGAAGGATGCGAAGCTAGATGGGACATTGGTATTGAAGACGGCACCCCCACCCCCGCATTCGAATTCGGTCGGGGAGTCGTCGGAGCCGGGCGCGGCTAGAGGAATCCACGGCCGGGGGCTGGAAACAACACTCACCGGGAGACATCTCGATCGACCCCTCACCGCCTGCAGACGCCAAGGACGCATGTGATTGAAATTAGTGTTCCAGTGTGGGAAGAGCGGGCACAGACGGGCGAGCATGGCTGGGGGACGTACCCTCCGACGAGAGGCTGGGTTTGGACATCGCTGCGATGTCGACGTCGTCCTGCCTCTTGAGGCAGAGGGGGAATGGTGGGAAGGCGACAAGCCGGGACGGGCGCGGGGCAGCTCAGCGTGGTACCTGTGGCGGCTGCCGAGATATATGCCAGGCGCCCCCGTGATCGTTCCTGCGCGGAGGCCTCAACTGCCAGCGCTCCGAAGGACCGAACAAGGGACCGAACCCAAAAGATTGCGAACCCTGGTTAGTCAGAGCCCTCGACAAACCCTGCTCGACACGCTACTGGTGCTTACTTATGTAACGCTACTGCGTCTGGTGACGACAGGTTTGGTGCGAAGCGAATCGCGCACGAGTCCCGACACACACTACCTCGGTCGCAGGGGGAATCAATTGCTGTCTGAGATCAGCTGGGTGAAAATGCTCTCCATCAGTACGCGATGTGAGGATCTTCGGCCTCCGCACGGATGTCATACTGACCTTCGAAGTTCGACGGTCTCCCTGTGATTTGCGATGTTCGCACCAATAGGAACTCTGGTTGGGCGCAACCATGGCGCGGCAGAATTGAGTCCCGGCGATTCCCAGACGGCACATCACTTAAAACTCACTTTTTGAGCGAGATTGACACCCACGATGGACTCTTGCGTGCAACGCCTGACGTAGCTGCATGCAAACAATCAGCCCCTCGTGCACAGGGTATGGTGAAGATTTACTTACCCGTGTAGACTTCGAAGCTTCGAAGCTCCACCGGGTCAATGTCTTGACGGGCTTCACTGGCAGTGGCCTTCCTGGTTCACGAGAGGAGCACTGATCCGCTTGCAATGTGGTGAGAAATGGAGACTTGAAATGAAGGCTACAATCGTATCGAGCTATCCGCATCCCCCGTATACTAACATAGGAGCGCTAGCGCTCGACGCTGATAACACCGCGTAGACTTGCTTCAGCTCCGACTCGAGGTCGATAGCGATGAAAGTCGCCCCTGCATATACAGTACAGCAAAAGCGTAGTTGAATGCACGTACCATCTTGTATACAATCCCGCAATCCAGATCCGCCTTGCGACGATGGACTTCGGTTCGCGATCTACAGTATGATGTTGTGCACTGGCACTCGAAGTGGCGAGAGAGAGAAAAGACAAGCCTGAGGGAAAACGTGACGTACTATGCGCGCGCGTGTAGTGGTGAAAATTTGCTGTAAAGAATTCCGTTCGCATGGCTGACTTATGGCATGGGACACGACAGGCATCACTCAAACGGACCAACTTGACTTGAAGCGACCAGCACTCGGTCCGTATGCGAAGTCATTGTCAAGCAGCCAAGCGCTTGGTGGAGGCGTCGCGATCCGTTGAAATCGTGGGTAGTAACCCAATACTAACCCGTCAAAGAATTGACCTTGCACATACCGCTGAGGATTGCTGATGATTGGCATAACTAGCTACATATGTAGCGGGTCGGCATACTTGTACATATTTGTCAACCTGAACGCCGACCCACGCAGGACGCATGTAACATTCCACCGAATGATCTGCATCGTCATCCAATCGAGTCGGATCAAACCATTTGGCTACATTCATTCTCTTTGCGTCATGACTCGGTGTTTCTTCTAATCATGTTTAGCCTCCTTGAAGTCTTGATCGCGACCTCGGCAAGTACATCCCGAAGCTCATCTCGCAGCTTCTTCATCACCGACTTCGGAATCCCGAAGAGTGGCGGGTCCCACGGGAGAATCACGTCGTGCGTACCGGGCAGCACAAACTCTGTATCGCGCTGTATATTAGTTTAAGCTTACAGAAGATAAGTATTGAGACGCTTACGAAGATTGTCTCCCAACTCCTCGTTCAAGAGCTCGCTCAACCGGGAGCACAGCGCACAGCACCGCTGGGCGGCGCAAATGCGCACCTCCGGCGAGTTGATCTAGGGCATGTAACTTAGTCGCGTCCAATGTCTTGGAACATCGGGACCTGAAACTCACCATCTCATACTCTCCATACCCCTTCCGACCGGACCTCGCCTCGCATGCGAGAGCCATGACCCCGGCTTCGGCATGGACATAGCAGGAAGACTGATCTAATTTCCTGGCCGCAAGGTCTCGAACCCACTTCACGGCTTCCTCGCGGGCCTCCGACCCCGAGGTCGAGCGACGCGAGATCTCGTCGACAACATACTGTACAACCCGATCGCCGGCGGAGTCTAGTGGGTGCGGGGGCTTCAGGAGAGAGATTACGGTAACCTTCGCAGCGACGAGGAGACGCAGGGTGTTCGGCAAAGTCACACTCAAGATAGCGAGCGCCGGTCGCGTGAGCATGCGTATGTAGCGCAAGGCGTAATCGTTGTCAGGCTTGTAGTCCGCCGGGGTGAGTGGGTCCCAACCTGGAGAAATGATTAAACACATCAGAGAATACCGGAAGACTGCCGGAAGAGAAGGGTCGTCTGTCAGCCATTGCGTACCGTCTTCAAGAGCTTGAGCTACGTTCTGCGTGTGATCTAGATCGCGATGGATATCATACATGAAGCATTTACGAGCATGCGAGCTTACCCCTTAAACAGGCGGGAGATAACACCTCCCTCAAGGATGTATGGGTGAACACCCTCTGCACGGCTTTGTCGGCGACGGCGTAATAGAGAAAGAGGAGGGAATCGGCGACCGACTCAACGGCAGTTGTGTAGTCCATTGAGTCGTCCTCTGAGTCGAGGGTCTGCCGAATGTCCTTGAGAATCCTCCCGAGGGTATTGATCAAGGTCGCTGCATTGGCTCTGCTGAGTGCGAACGTCGTCTGTCCGTCCGAGTCGGCGCGGCATACGTCCAACCCGTACTTGAGATAGGCGTTGTTGACGTGGGGCAATAGAACGGCTTTCGTAGGAATATCATCGTAGAACCACGGCGCCCAATCCTCCAAGAGATCGCACAGGTCTCCATACCAGAAATTGTCCTTGCACCTCTGCAATCGGGTCTGAAGAGTGCACCAGCCACGAGACACGACCCATTCGAGGATCTGGGGGCATACGGAACAGTAAGCTGATGCCCTAATAGAATATTATCCAGATGATAAGACCAGACCAACCTCCCGTAATGAAAGTTTGAATTCTTGTCCAGCGGCAAAGAGGGCTAAGCACTCGGCAACGCACTCCTCGACATCCGGGGGTTCGCTGTCCCATCGGTGTGAGCATCGATGCGAGGATGAACGACAACGCGAAGTACTTACTCACATAATATGTCGTATGCGTCCTTTGTACTCGGCGTTATAGAGCGGGCACTGACGGGCTGATCGTGAGACGCTTCTGGAGACTCCGAGCCCGAGGTCATGGAGCGCACTACGATGGCGGTGACATTGTCCTGGGTCATAGATCCAACGACAGCGACTGGAGCTTCGGTATCAACACTCAGGATGTTCGAAATGTGTGACAGGGCCTTTGAAAGACCGTCCTGGACCGGCTCCTTATTGGGTTGTGGGGGCCTCCAATTGTAATTGTCCGCACTGAAAATTAGAGAGAGCTCCCTGATTTGGCTGGCGAGAGCCGCCAATTCTGGATCGGGTACGGTTGCCTGAAGATGGATGTGTGAGATAATATCAAGAGTAGCGAACAGTTGGCTGCTTACTGCATGTTCAAGAGGCGCGGGTAACTGGTTGGGAGGAGACTCTACTTCGGATTGAAGTTGGTGGAAGGGAGGCAGGGCTTCGGACTCGGTAGCGCTGGCAGTGGCTACGCCCACGGCTGGTGTACAAGCCGGGCGGGCCGGTAGGCGTCCAGCGGCGTCCATCTATGCACAGTCGATGGGAGTCTACTGTACAGAGGCTCGAAGGGTTACGTCGCGGAGGGTCTGGAAGGAGAGTCATATATACGATTTTCATGGCGAGAGATCCGATGCATTTTAGACAACGATGCTTCCGCCTACTGTAATGGCAATGTATGTGACGTCATTGGATAACAACCCGCAGGTAAACTCAATGCGAGTAGCAGTGCTCCCTTTCGACTTTGCTCTGCACAGATTCTGGTTGATCACGAATGCTTTGCCTCCAATGTCCTTCATCAAGTCCACGAACCATCTTACTCCGCGCCTACCTCGATGAACCCCACAAAACATGTGGCCTGGCACCAGTGAATACCATAACCCTAGATTCAGTCTAGGGTAAACGCGGCAGACAATTTCGCCTAACATGCCGTGTCATCATCGTCGGCCACTCGGGTGCCAGCTCCTTGGTCTCGTCGCACACGCTGGTCTTGAAAAGTGAGTCTCTGGGGCTCTCCCTCTTGGACTTGGTCGTATCTTTAGGTTGCGAGGTGTTGTGGCAGCATCGATGGGGAGTGCGGAAGAACGGACCCCGGACACCTATGGATGATTTGGATCTGCACAGATTGGCTTCAGATGACTCGAGCTGACATCGATTGCTCACAGCACTTTTCGCCTGATTTATCTGCTGCGTCCGCGCTGCATTGGCCGCCATTCTCTCCCTCTGGCGACGTTCCATACGTCCCACTCGTCTCACGAGTATAATCCCTGCGCGCACCATGGCCAACGCCTCTGCGAACACGATCGAGCTCGCCCAGACAGGCAAACGCGACGAGCTCCGCGAGCTCGAGCTCAAGTACCAGGCGAAGTGGCAGGCAGAGCGGCTCTTCGAGGTCGAGCCCCCATCCCAAGACGAGCTCAAGGGCCTCTCGCCTGCGCAAGTCAGGGAGCAGTTCCCCAAGTGGTTCGGCAACTTCCCCTTCCCGTACACGAATGGCTCCCTCCACCTCGGCCATGCATTCACCATCTCCAAGATCGAGTTCGCCGCGGGATATCATCGGATGGTCGGAAAGCGGGTGTTGTTCCCTCACGGGTTTCACTGTACGGGCATGCCCATCAAGGTGCGTCGTGCTGTCCGTTTTGCGCGGAGGGAGATGAAGATACATCGTGGCGGCAGGCGGCGTCGGACAAAATCGAGCGTGAGATCGAGATGTTTGGCGAAAACTTTGAACAGTTCGTTCCCGACGGCGATGCCAACCCTGCTGCACCTGCGGCGGTACCCGATGGTCCCGCAAAACCAGCCGACAAGGCGAAGAAGGGCAAGGTGGCGGCAAAGGCGACTGGCCTGCAATACCAGTTCCAAATCATGGAGTCGATGGGTGTACCTCGGGAGGAGATCAAAAAGTTCGCGGACCCCTACTACTGGCTCAAATACTACCCCCCAATCTGCATTGTGAGTACTCAAACATTCAATGTCACGCGTTTCGTACTTCGGGGTGCTCTTCTCGACGTTTGGATGGGTCTCGACGTTTGGATGGGTCTCGACGTTTGGATGGGTCTCGACGTTTGGATGGGTGCCAAAAGAAAAGTCGAAAAGAGGGAGCGGGGACGCGTTTAGGACGCGTGGTCGACTTTGGACAATGCACGACGATGAGGCTTTCTGGCACCGACGCACCCAAGTGATTTTGTGGTGATCGGAGGAAGTTACGAAACTCCTGCGCGTCCCACTTTCCTGTCAGGCACCTGTCCCGGAACACCTTCGGGGACTTGAAGTGTCTTCCATACAGTAGCTGAACTCACTTGCTGGTAGGAAGACAACAAACTGTTTGGTTCAAGGATAGACTGGCGCCGCTCGTTCATCACGACCGACGCGAACCCCTACTACGACGCCTTCGTACGATGGCAAACGAAAAAGCTGTATAAGCTAGGCAAGATCAAGTTCGGCGAGCGGTATACCGTCTACAGCCCCAAAGATGGCCAGCCGTGTATGGACCACGACCGTTCCGAGGGTGAGGCGTTGGGTCCGACGGAGTACACTGGTATCAAGATGGAGGTGGTTAGCTTCCCGGAGGCTGCGGAGAAGGCTATCAGGGAGAAGGTTGGCAGCCGGAAAGTGTTTTTGGTCGCGGCAACCCTGAGGCCAGAAACAATGTGAGTGCGTCGCCGACGCTTGTGTACCAAAAACTGACTTCGCGTGCAAAGGTATGGACAGACGAATTGCTTCGTTGGTACCCAGATCAAGTACGGTGTCTTCGCGGTCAACGACCAAGAGGCGTACGTCTGCACGTACCGCGCTGCACGCAACATGGCGTTCCAGGGCGTAACTGCCGTCCGCGGTCAGATGAACCAGCTCGTGGAGGTCGATGGTTCCTTGCTTGTCGGCACTTTGATCAAAGCGCCCTTCTCCGTCAACCCCGAGGTCTACGTTCTCCCCATGGAGAACGTCTTGCCCACCAAGGGCACCGGTGTCGTTACCTCCGTCCCTTCCGACTCCCCAGACGACTTCCAGACGCTCACTGACCTCCGCAAGAAGCCCGAGTTCTACAAGATCGACCCGTCGTGGGTGAAGTACGACCCCGTCCCCGTCCTCTCCACCCCGACGTACGGCGAGATGTCGGCGCCCGCGCTGATCAAGCAGCTGAAGATCCAGTCGCAAAAGGATACGAAGCAGCTCGCGGAGTCCAAGGAGCTCGCATATAAAGAGGGCTTCTACAACGGCACGATGCTCGTTGGCGACTTTAAGGGCCTGCCCGTGCAGCAGGCGAAGCCGCGCGTGCGCGAGCAACTGATCGCGTCCGGGCAGGCATTCGCGTATGCGGAGCCCGAAGGCTTGATCATCTCGCGGAGCTCGGACGAGTGTGTTATCGCACTGATGGACCAGTGGTACCTGGACTACGGCGAGCCGTCATGGAGGGCGCAAGCTGAGAAGTACGTATCTATCATGCATTATGCTTGCACCGTTGGAGATGATACTAAACCGTGTGCTGCAGGCTTGTTGCGAAGATGGAGACGTACAACGCCGAGACCCGCAACGCGTTCGAAGGTGTCCTCGCTTGGCTGAACCAGTGGGCGTGCGCGCGTACATACGGTCTCGGTTCAAAGCTCCCCTGGGATCCAACGTTCTTGGTTGAGAGTTTGAGCGACTCCACGATCTACATGGCGTATTACACCATTGCTCACTTGCTGCACAGTACGTTTTGTGTTCTTCATACATTAGATTTGCCTTTGACATCGTTTTCCTTTTCGTAGGCAAGCTCGACGGCAGTGAACCGGGCACCCTTGGCATCACCGCTGACCAGATGACGGACGAGGTATGGGAGTACGTCTTCAACGACGGAGCCTTCCCCGACCCGTCTCCGCTGCCGAAGGAGAAGGCGGACAGGCTGAAGCACGAGTTCAATTACTTCTATCCCTTCGACGTGCGCTCGTCCGGCAAGGACCTCATCCCCAACCACTTGACCTTCTGCGTGTACAACCACGCTGCGCTGTTCCCGGAAGAGAAGTGGCCGCTGAGCATGCGCACGAACGGTCATCTGATGGTCAATGGGCAGAAGATGTCGAAGAGCAAGGGCAACTCGATGACAATGCGCCAGTGTATCGAGAAGTTCGGCGCGGATGCGACGCGTCTGTGCTTGGCAGATGCGGGCGATGGGATCGAGGACGCGAACTTTGATGAGAAGACAGCTAACGCGAACATCTTGCGTCTGCATACTTTGATCGCTTGGTGCGATGTGAGTTTCTTCCCCCCTTCAACGAGTTGGAGGTGTGTTTATATTTCCATTACAGGAGCAAATCAAGGAGAAGTCAAAGTTGCGCCAAGGCGAGAAGAACTACCACGACTTGGTCTTCGAGCATGAAGTCAACGACTTGATCACCAAGACCAAGCAATTTTTCGCCAAGTAAGCAACGGTCTGTTCGTTCGGTATCTGTGCTCATGGTTTTCTACAGCATGCACTACAAGGACGCCTTGAAGTACGGCTTTTACGAGCTCCAGTCTACCCGCGACTGGTATCGTGAAGTCACGTCTGATGTTGGCATGCACGGCGACCTCGTCGAGTGGTGGATCCGCACGGCCGCGCTCCTCGTCCTCCCCATTGCCCCGCACTTCTCCGAGCACGTCTGGAGCGCGATCCTCAAGGAGCCCAAGTCCGTTCAGTTCGCGCAGTGGCCAGAAGTGACGCGGCCCGTCGACCAGTCCATCCTCGACTCAGCAGTGTACATGCGCGGCACTATCAAGACGATGCGGGACGCGGAGCTGTCGCTGCTCAAGAAGATGAACAAGGGCAAGCAGGGCCAGGCAACGTACGACCCGAAGCGGCCACGTGCTGTGCGGATCTATGTGTCGACGGCGTTCCCCGAGTGGCAAGAGATGTGCGTGCAGATCGTCAAGGAGGCGTACTCGGCGGAGGACGACAAGGTCGACGATCAGAAAGTACGGGAGCTGCTGACGCAGCGCGGGCTGATCAAGGACAAGCGCGCGATGCCATTCGTGCAGGCGTTCAAGGTGAGTTGCTCACGTTGGCGATGGCGGGTGTACATACGCTAACGTGTAGCGTTGCGGTGAACAGAAACGAATGCAGCAGTTCGGCACGCAGACAGCCTTCAACCGGACGGTGCCTTTCTCAGAGGTCAAGGTCCTTCACGAGATTCTGCCGTACTTGAAGCGGACGCTGAGCCTGACCGACGCTGAGGTCCTCCTCCTGGACGATGCGAAGTCAAAGGAACTGTCCGTCTTGACGAAGGCCCTCATCGAGAGCGCGGAACCTGGGAACCCCGCATTCGAGTACTACAACGTATAGGGCTGTTGGCCAAGGCTTTCGCATTTGCTTTCGTTAGACTAGAACCCAAGGATCATAGTCGCTTTTCTTGCACGCTTAACCGGTTTTCTCGTTTCTACTCTCGCCCTACGGGCACATTTTGACCGTCATTGTCAACTTGGAGGATAGGTTACCAACGTATGCCGCCGATAATCCGGGACTGCTTGTAGGTGTAAAATACAAGATCTATGGAGCTCTGGAGCTGTTTGTTCGTGCATCCTGTGTTAGTTGGGATCCTCCGCGCTGCCATTGGTAGAGGAGTTCCATTGCCGTCCCTTGATCCTGTCTACCATAAAATCTGTATTGTGGGGAAGTGCTTGGTGAGGTGGTGTTGCGGGCCATGGAGGGCAAGGTCGTGTCGACATGCACGTGGGGATGACCGCGCTGGTGGTGTTCAACAGTAATGGTGGGTCACTCTGGAGCACGGGGACACCCTGAGACTTAGAAGGCCATTCGTCTTGGTCGACATCTGATGGCGGACGATATCGAGCTTCAATCACCTTGGGGTCCCGAATGTTGAGCATGACGCGAGTAATGAGCGAGCTCGCGATCCTGACACGGACATCAGTGTCGACTACGGCACTGCGAAAGGTGGGTGCCTACACGCTCGTGGTGGTGACGCTTATACCCTTGTAGGTGGGCTGCAAGGAGTGCGTTGAGAGGCGCCGTCCTATCTCCATGGTCAACAACAGTCAGGTGCGCACCTTCGCAAGCTGTATGCGCGACATTAACCATAAGACACCAACGGAACACGGAAAAGCCTCACCAGGAAAGTCAATACGTTAGAAAGGTGGCATGCGAAGAGCACACTGTCGTGGTGGTGGTTGACACGGTGAGCCCGAGGGTAGTTACTCCGTGACCTCGCCGTGGCATGACGTACATAAAATAGAAGGATCCTGAAAATTGAAAATGACCGTGTCAGCTCTAGTTACGTGAGTGCGAGAGAAGATGCCTAACGCTCACCATCTCGAAGAAAGAGCGAAAATAGGCTTCCTCGCGACTTGCGCCGGATCGTGGCAATCCGAGATACGGTGAGGGCGAATACTGCGAGGTCGAACGCAAGCATGACGGCCCATATTACAGCAAGATCTAGGATTTTCTCCCTAAGTTTCGATGCACAGCTGCAATGGAAGTCCAGTGATATGCACTAACACGTGTCCCTTGAAATCCATACTAATGAAGATCATCACCAGGAAACGACCTAGATGCAGAAAGACGCACTGTGTTCCAGACAAAGCAAAGTCGCATCCAATCCCTGGGACGTCCTTCGGCGTATACGTGTCACTGTGGTTGACCGAGGACTGTTTCCATGCCTGCGCAATCGACCACTGTCAAGGTTGCATCCAGACGTCGTTCTGTAAGTTTCGACGACGCATTGGACCCAGCACAGCACAACTCACCCCACAGATGGTACATCCAACGGCGCAAAATGCGACGAGGAAGAATAGTATTGAACGGCGATCATGATACAGCGCGTGGATGCGGAATATCTGAAGTCCTAGAGCACATGCATTAGTATGGGGCCCGACCAGCCATAAAGAGTTGCATTCGCACTCACCCGCCACGATCACCTGGGTGACGCCTGCCAGTATCTGATGATACATCTGCAGCTTCGAGCATCTGTGTGAAGTGAGATTGAATTCGAAGCAGTAGTGTTTCCGAGAGGTAGTAACAGGCCCAATACTTACACCTGCGTGCAATTTAGGTAAAATGGCGTACGAGAAAAGCAAGACTACTCACAGATTGACCATGGGCCCAGTAGACCTGATAGATGACGGGAATGTGGCCGAACAACGACAGGTATCTATTGAGGTAGAAGACGAGCGACGGGAACGAGAACCGTGCCTTCCAGAATCGCTCCACCTCCGCGTCGAATGTGGCCGCATAGTCGAAGTATAGGATGGCTATAGCATAGAGACTGTCTCAGCTTTGGTGTGGTATTGAAGGGAGAGGGCTCACAAAAGGATACAGCCTTGGCAATGCGGCTGACATAGTTGGACTGTGCACTGGGAAGCCGGTGTCAATGAGGAGTGACGACTCGAGACAATGACAAACTCAAGGATCACATTGCGAGCTGCTACAGTTCGTTTTCATTCGAACTGACCATGGCTTCAAAGGGAGTAAACGGCACCAGCATGACGAAATGCCAGGGGTAGAAGCCGAGAAGGTGGGAGGGGGGGGTCATCTAGAGAGTAAGTAGTCATCTGCAGCGTCTGTGTTAAATTTCGACGGCGGCTGTGAATTGCAACCTCAGCCGTACATGTTTGAAGTTAATCATGCCTTCTCATATGATAAGCGGACAGCAACGGAGATACTGCCACGTCTGGGAAGATGCCAACCGATGCTTTCTCGAACTGGTCGCAGCCTGAGCATCAAACCTCGTCTTCGAGATAGATCCCCCAGTTTATTCAATTAACCAAGGTGGATAAAGCTGACGCGGACGGACAGGACAACCAAACCAAGCTCGGAGGAACGCACCTGATGGAGCCCATCGTCCTGTAGCCTGGATGAGACGATTCTAGAAGATGCGTGGTAATGTGTGGTTCGACCCTTCCGAAAGGATCCCACGTTCGATATTGGCCGTCGTTGGAACAGAACATTGCAATGCTGCGAGAACGCGATCTCGGTGTTCGCTTGATATGCGCATAGCATAGCTTCAAAACTGCTTCGAAACGATCAGTTGCGAATGCCGCAGAAGCTACATAGCCTAACGCACCGGCAAACCAGGCGAGCCCAAAAAATCACGTAAACGCACGTTACTGCTGGCCAGCCTTCCACTGCCATGGAGTTCACCAGCTGCGTTTTGCATGAGCCTCATCTAGTACTACTATGTAGTATGCTTGAATGAGCCGGCACGAGATGACAATAGTGTGGGATTGGACGAGCTCTGGTAGATATTGCGCAGACCAAGGGATGGACTATCTCATGTGCAAGGCTTAAAGAGTTTTAGATACAGTATGATGACTGTTAGTTGAGAAGCGTATTTGGGCACGTTAACGGTGTTTCGGACTGGCGGATAGAAGTTAAGTATATAAGCGCTCCCGCCACGTGGCGGGCATGGGATGCGGGCACCTGGCCCGAGGTCTGACGTTGGTCCTCCTCTTCCGGCCAGTCCTTGCCTGCTTTTATGTCTACCTTTCCTTTGATCCTTTGCAGCGCGCGGGTTCATAGTATTGTCTTTCTTACTCTGTTGCAACCCGATCCATGTCATCCGAAGAATAGCCGCCCTGAGATAATGCAGCTTCAATGCGCACTCCAAGTATTAGCAGTCCTTCGACAATCCGGCTGTTACTAACGACGTATGACGGTCCATTCCGCTGTGCGTTCGACGTTCAAACGTTCATGGGCGGAGACACCGTATCTGTAACGCGAATTACGGTAAATACTTGGCTTTACTTCAGCGGAGCATATGACCTGACCTTCGCCGTCAACACGATCGCGTACGAGTGCTTCTTCAGCATTCCTCTCCTTCCCTGTCCTATGGAAAGCTGTTCCGCATGCCTCATTTGTTACTCTCTTCTCTCACCCCCCTTCTACCCACATGGCTTCCAGGTGTGGTAAAAGGAGACTGGACGAACGTGCGAGGTCCGCCCGTGCCATCACCTTTCGGTTAAATAGAGCTGAAAGCTAGTGCAGCTGTCTCCTCCCCTCTCGCCAAGGCTGCCACACCCACCTCAATCCTTCAACAAGGTTCACTTGCGATTTTGAGATGCGTCTTTCGACCTCCCTCGCTACTGCCATCTCGGTCGCGCTCCTTTGCCGGGGCGTCTTTGCGCAGAACCTTGTCCTAACCAATGACGACGGATGGGCGGTCGCCCAAATCCGTGCTCAGCGCGATGCGCTCGTCGATGCCGGCTTCGATGTATGTGTATTTTATCTTTGTCTTGCGTTGATTGGATTTGCTCACTACGAAAATAGGTCGTTCTGTCTGCCCCGGCGGAGAACGAATCCGGGACGGGCTCCTCTTCGGCAACACCTCAGCCGTTGTCTCAACCGTGCGAGTTCAATACCTGCCCCACCGGCTCTCCTGCTGAAGGCTTCAATGCGAGCGACAGTACGTGCTTCGTCTCTGTGGTCCTGTCCGTCGGCGCTGACATGACTCCTCTCTGGGCAGCGAAATTGAACTATGTCAACTCTTTCCCGTAAGTTGCGAGCCTAAATATTGGATGAAGACATACGTTAATGGCAGGGACTTTCCAGAGTGGACTCCGTGCGCTTCGGTATTCAGACTCTCGCACCCGAATTCTTTGGCGCGTCCCCGGACTTCGTCGTTAGCGGCCCGAATGTCGGAAGTAAGTTCACTAGACAGCACCCTCCCTCGCTCTGATCTGAACAAACGGTCCGATTTGTAGCCAACCTCGGCACTGTGACAGAGGGTTCCGGAACCGTGTACGTCTCCACTCCTCCTGTGCAGTAGCTCTAGATCTGACCATCCCCTCAGTGGCGCAGCCTGTGAGGCCGTCAAAGAAGGCATCCCATCCACCGCGTTCTCCGCCCGAACCGCCTCCCAAGTCTCCTTCACCACGCTCACTACCTCCCCGAACTCTCCCTCTACCCTCTCCGCACTCCTCTACGCCACACTCACCACTAACTTCACGCGCACGCTCCTCGCGCCCGCCGCGCGCCCCGTCCTCCCCGCAGGGGTAACTTTGAACGTGAACTTCGGCCCCACGACGTTCTCCTCCTCGGGCCAGCCAAACGGGGCGTGCACGAGCCCTGCGGACTTCCAGTGGATATTTACGAGGCTGCTGAAGAACAGCGGTGGGACAGACGTGGAGACCTGCGGGAGCACGACGCTGCCGGACGAGACGACGGTTGTGGACTCGAGCGCGGGTTGCTTCGCGAGCGTGACGGTCATGAACGCGAGCACGAAGGCCGACGTGGGGGCGGACGTGCAGGCGGCGGTGCTGAAGCGGCTCGCGCCGAGCGGGCTGCTGTCGTGCTTCAGCGGGTGAGCGGCGCGAGGGTTCAGGGAAGACTCGACGTGGGTATGTAGGTTTGGGAGACGGTGAACTGACGTTCGGTGCACTAAGCTACCGTTGGTGTGTGGAGCATTTTCTGATCGACATATGGAAGGATTTTAGCTGCGTTTGGTCAGGTTGGGGGTTACGAGTGCCCCACTAGAGTCGGAAATACCGCAGAACTTGGCCTCATACGGAGAGTATAGTTGCCCAGGCCCCTGGTACGCCATCTCGACCG
>BACB01000180.1:0-45768 GCA_000338015.2 Ganoderma multipileum BCRC 37180 | reverse complement strand
TGATTTTGCTGATGCGGAGGATGATATGCAAGAATGGATGTAATGCAATGGCCGGGGGAAGTGAATGGCCATGGGATAATCATCGTGTATAGTGTCACTCTTGAAGGGCCAGTATATACGGAACACAGGGGCGTTCATCCATGGTCCTGTCTAGAAATGAGCTCGTGCGTGCCGCATGCCGTACAGTAGAACATCACAGGCGAGAATGCTACTAACGGTCCACCAAATTCCAATATCTGGGGCGTTAGCGAGCATGTAGCGCCTATAACCTTTGACACAAGGTTACAGTCAAGCTGCTGAAGCACAAGGATTCGGAAGAGTTTGCCGACTTGAAGCTGTCCACAGGTTGTACCAACCAGTCGCACTTTGAGCTCCGATAAGCCCGGGGCCCGGAGGATTCCGAACGACTAGACGCCCTTGACACGCAGTCGAGGGTTGTGCACTGTGCGGCCAGCAAGCGAGCATCCTCAATTGCAACGGCGATGACCACTGCGCCTATTTTGACACTCTTTCCAAGTTTCGTCTTATTTGTTTCAAATGTAGGCTTGAGACCTTTCCGCTCAGCTCGGTAGAAGTCGGCCTTGAACAGTCTCTTGATCTGCACGAGTCGAACCCCGGCTTCTACGTCCTTCGCAGCACCGGGAACACTTGTCACGACAATCCATCAGTATTGCTAGTACGTGCTTCACGTCTACAGGACTGTCTTCTTCATTCACAAATGACTCCTAAGAGCCGTTCTTCTGCTAGTGACAGTCCCTTCTTGCTTCCCGGCATTCTAGTGGGGCTATCATTTCTGAGCGGCAGAAATGCTTAAAAGCGTGTCATCTCTGCTGTTCAACCAATCGCTAGGGAACTCATCCTATTCACCTCTGCCTCATCTCTCGCACAAGTGGTAACAATGCAGCACAAGACCTTTCTTCTCGGCACCGTCGCCGCAGCCCTCTTCCTCCAGGATGCCTTCGCATGGAACATCCTGTTGACCAACGACGATGGATGGGCCGTCGCCCTGGTCCGTGCTCAACGCGACTCCCTTGTCAACGCAGGCTACAATGTGAGCCCCAAATTTCGGTCTTTCTTGCCTCAGTACTGACATAGTCAAATAGGTGATCTTATCTGCCCCGGCTCACGACATGTCAAACACGGGATCCTCCTCCGCCACGCCGCAGCCGTTGACTACCCCGTGTGAATTCAACACTTGTCCCATCGGTTCTCCTCCTGAGGGCTTCAATCTGACCGATCGTGTGTACCCCACCTTCCCGTACTGAGATGTGGATGTCTGACCTTATCTTTGGTTTTGTCCTGGACAGCGAAATTGAACTACGTCAACTCCTTCCCGTGAGTCCGCCGACAAACTTTGAAGAATATAGGGCTGATACCTCCCTATTTTAGAGTCGATGCGGCCCGCTACGGCATACAGACCCTTGCGCCTGAGATCTTTTGCTCCCCTCCGGACCTCGTCATCAGCGGTCCGAACGTTGGTGGCAAGGATGCCTAAGCTTCTCATCTGCCACGGCAAACTGACCTCATACTTTGCAGATATCTTGGGGCCCGGTAGCACACAGACGTCTGGGACTTTGTACGTTCCCGCCTCCATCTACCTTTTGCGCTGCCCGACGCTAACCCGTGCTCCTCTAACAGCGCCGCGGCAGCCGAAGGCACCAAAGAAGGCATTCCCTCAATTGCCTTCGCCGCGGGCACCGCCGCCGAGGTCTCCTACACCACACTCGACACCGCGCCGCACACCCCGGATACCCTCTCCGCGCTCCTCTACGCCGAGCTCTCCACCAACTTTACTCGCACTGTCCTCGAGCCGACCCTACGCCCGATCCTCCCCGCCGGCGTCCTGCTGAAGGTCAACTACGCCCCGACTACCTTTACTACGGCGGGCCAGCCCGCGGGGAAGTGCTCGCGCACGAGCGACTTCACGTGGGTGCTCACGCGCCTGCAGCCGACGACGGGCATGCCCGACGTGGGCTCGTGCGGGACATACCGCCTGCCGGTCGAGGCGGCGGTCATGCGCGGGGGGTGCTACGCGGCAGTTACGGTCGTCAACGCGACGACGAAGCTCGACGTGAGCGGCGCGGTGCAGCTGGAGGTGCTCAATAGGCTCGCGCCGAGCAGGATCTTCGGGTGCTTCCACGGATAGGGGGTGGCGTGAGGCCGGGAGGTCACTTTGGCTGAGACGCACGGGAACCGGAACCACAGGATCAATGCGTCGGCTCTAAGTCATGCGTACCTACGTTACCTTGAACTGTAAAGATAGAATCGATAATCATCTGGCTTGCAGCACAAATGCGAGAAAGAGGTGTTACTGTATTCATACTCGAAACTGGCAAAACTGGCAATGACAACTGAGCCAAGGTACAAATCCCCAAAGGTCCACTGAACCAGCACTACGCAAGCAAGATGCCAGCGGCGACTACGGCCAGCAGCGAAGTCCCCGATGCTTTACCCATCCGTCTAGCACCATTTCTCGGCATCGGAGTCACCAGGTTGGTAACACAAGGATATGCGCACGGGATGACCGTCGTCACAGCCGACACGGTCGTCGTCGGATACTTCGCGACGAGCGTGCAGACCGCGCTATCGTTGTTGAGCGCGCAGTCCTCATTGAGCGTCACCACCCTGCTTCCTTCGGTCAGGATTTCGAAAAGGTGCGCGTCTGTCGAGCCCTCGACAAGGGTCGCTGTGGATGTGGAGTGTCCCCCGCTATGAGCAGTGTGTTTTGTACTGATGAGGCTGTGAACTGGGACGTACCTGCGGCGGTAAATGTGATATCCGGGGCAGTCGCAAAACTGACCGACCTCGTTACAGCAGGTATTTGCAAGGCAAGCGAGTAACTGGTGTGCCCGCTTGAGTCTGTTCCCAGGACGACAACAGTACTAACGATTTGGTCGTTTCCTAGATCGATCCGAGAGACGGCGGATGACGCCCCATCGTTGAATGCGGGGTCTATGGAACTATCAGGATGATGCCACTGCCGGCGCTGCGATGTCAGAGCAGACGACTCACATGTACCACACACCGCAGACAGAAGCACAAGGGATAGTACAAGCCTGGAGAATATGCTGTTATATTCCTTTAGTTTTTGGCGAGCAAGGCACAAGCGTACGGATAGTTCACGCAAGCGTACCTTCGGGGTGCGGAGGGTCCGGAAGATGGCGAAGACTACGTGAACGGAGGGACACCGAGACATGCGAGTTGCAGTGATCATGTCTTATGTATGCTCCGGGAGCGTCACGCTGCTTCAGCCTCCCGGAACCGAACGGTGCTGCTAACACTGCCGCACAACCAACGCGCCGTCACCTTCGAGCGCACGCTCCTCGCCGTCGTGTGCCCGATCCTGTCCGGTGGCGTCAGGCTGAACGCCGACTACAGCGCTACGACGTCCGGGTACTGGGAGGGCACCTAAGTGGGCACGGAATTCAACCAATCTACATGGGTTCCGGGCGTACTCTGAATGAGCACGGCGGTAAATGTTGATTGCGGCCGGAGATGATGCTGGTGGTCGACGGATGTGGAAGGAGGAAACCTCGGAAGCGTGGCGGATACGAACGCCACCACAAAGACGGATGTGAGTTTGGACTTCCAGGCAGCGGTATAGCTCCATGTACAGGCTCGCGCCAAGCCCCGGGCTGTTGACGTGCTTCTGTGCATGAACATTGTGGTGTTACCGCCCTGGCCTGGAGAGGTCCAGTCATTTGGTCACGGCGATCCAGAACCTGATCTGCTGCTCCGACTCGTCCGTGCTGTCATCTAGTGGTTGGATTGATTAAGGGTTCCGAAGAAACTTGAGAAGCATACCGTATCCCGTGCCACAGATGATGGGAAAGTAGATTCGAAACTTCGTTGTCGAAGGTCCTGAAGGTAGATATAGTTGAAACCAACTACTACCAGTCAAAGAGCGGGAGCCAGAATGTCCGTGTGCTAGTACGGTGGCATCGATTGCAGAGGTTTTTCAAGACATTCGTAGTAGAGGATGCGAACGAGTCTTGGCAGTGCCACTGGGAGGGCCGGTTGGCGGCTAGAGTGGACTGGCCGGAATTATCCGAACGGCCTTGTTGGCTTACATAACCTCTCGATGACAGTGCTCCGAAATCCAAATAAACCTTCGTTGAACATGTCCTTCACCAAGTCCACCGGCACTTGTTCGCTCTGCCTCAGGCTTTTGACTTCCCAATTGCTAGCTACGGCTCGCCCCTAACAGCCCCTTCTAAGCGTACTCAGCGCGACTCAAAACCGCGACATGGCTCGTGTCGAGTCTCTTAGACGTTCTTCATAGACCAAGTTGAGCCTTTCATTCTCGACTGGGTCCTTGAACTTCTCCCGGGGCTTCCATTTCGCAGCGTTCGTCATATCAATCTTTCGAAGCTTCGTTTCGCCCACAAGAAAGTGCTAGTCGCCGCCCTCCGTTTGCTTCCGTCTCTTTTCACTTCCCCGCATCCATCCGGTTTACTTCGCTATTGAACTTGGTGGCACAAATCTTCCGTGCTTTCCTCTTCGCGAGCTCTCACATTTTCAGTGCACAAGTATATTAGGGCCTCTGTTGTTGCACCTCCACGGCATCTGTCTCGTCCCCCCCTCGTCCGATTGCACAGTATTCCAAAGCGCGATGCAGTTTCGGCCCTCTCTCCTTGGCACTGTCGCAGCTGCACTTCTCTTCCAGGGTGCCTCGGCGTGCAACATCGTGCTGACCAATGACGACGGGTGGGCCGTAGCTCAAATCCGCGCTCAACGCGATTCGCTCGTCGACGCAGGCTTCAATGTATGTCTCTATTCTCTGCTTCGATACCTATCCCATCGTTCAGATGTTCACGATTTCAAACAGGTTATCTTGTCCGCCCCAGCTCAAGACATCTCCGCCACGGGGTCGGATAGCGCTACGCCCAAGCGGTTGACGCGCCCATGCCAATTCAACACTTGCCCTACCGGCTCTCCAGCTGAGGGCTTCAATGCCAGCGACGGTGCGTCTCCCATCTTCTGGTCAGGCACCGCTTAAATATAACTGGGTTATTTCACGTTGGACAGCAAAGTTGAACTATGTTAACTCTTACGCGTGAGGTCCTTGGCAACGGCGCGGAAGAGTGAGGCTCATCCCAACTGTTCTGTCCTAGGGTCGACGCAGTTCGCTACGGCATACGTACGCTCGCGCCGGAGATCTTCTGCACGCCGCCTGATTTTGTCATCAGCGGTCCCAACGTCGGAAGTAAGCGCACTTCGGAAGATATGTTCGCCCGGACGCAAACTCATCGAGCATGTATCGCAGATGTTCTCGGTGCAGGCACCATATACTCTGGGACCGTGTAAGTCACTCTATTCCATGTTAGGCCCCGCAATGCTTACCAATGCTACCCTAACAGTGGCGCGGCTGTCGAGGCTACCAAGGAAGGCATTCCCGCTGTCGCTTTCGCCGGCGGGACCGGTGCCTTTGTCTCTTACACTACGCTTACCACGGCGCCGCACTCCCCCGACACCCTCTCCGCGCTCTTGTACGCGGAGCTCTCCACCAACTTCACGCGCACCCTTGTCACACCGCCTGAACGCCCGATCCTCCCCGCAGGCATCTTGGTGAAGGTCAATTACTCCCCGACGACCATCGCCGCCAACGGGCGGCGCGTCGGAAACTGCGCACGCGCAAGCGATTTCAAGTGGGTGCTCACGCGTACGCAAGCGTCCGTGCGAGCAGTCGACGCCGCAATGTGCGGGAGCAGGCGCCTCCCGGATGAGCAAACAGTCGCGCAGGGCGGAGGGTGCTACGCAACGGTGACGGTGACCAATGCAACGACGAAGTCAGATGCGAACGCGGCAGTCCAGGCGCAGGTCCTCAACAGGCTTGCTCCGACCGGACTGCTTTCGTGCTTCCGTGGATAGGTGCCAGATTTTGAGTGAGGACCCAGTATGCTGACTTGGTATATGACCATGTACAGTACAATACCCTGAATCGTGAAAGTGAACCAAGCTCGATAACATCAAAACCGTAGCGTACTCTAGCAAAGCCAGTCGAGAGCAAGCCGCTTCAGCCCTAGCCATTTGACACTACACCACCCCGACCACCAGCGGCACACCAGCCCCCACGATCGCCAGCACTAGAGCTACTGCCGCGTCTACCCGGCTCGCTCCATTTTTCGGGGTTGCGCCGGCAGTCGATGGACTGAGAGTGATTGTGGCCGCCACCGATTGGATCACCGAGCCAGCCGTATCCTTCATGACATATGCGCAGGACGCGAAGCTGTCGCTGAGCACGCAGTCTTCATCGAGGGATGCCACCGTCTGGCCCCCTTGGGCAGTCAGGACTTGGACGAGATGCGCATCCGTTGAGCCCTCGACGAGAGTCACTGTGTAGCCACCATGATTTTTGTGAGCACCATCGTACACGTGAATGTCTCAAACCGGTTGGGGCGAGCGACCCCCAGACGTACCTGCGCCGGTGATCGTAGTGTCTGGAGCAGTAGCTGTGGTAGCACTTGTCTCGGGTACTGCATAGGCGATGGAGTAACTGGTGTGTCCACTCGAGTCCGAGCCGAGGGTGACTGCAGTGACGATGTTCGAGATATTGCCCCAGCCGATGCGGGAGAGAGCGACCGCACCATCATCAGATGATGCGGCATCTGTGGAGCAACTAGGTTGGTGCACTGTTTCCACGGCTGGAGGTGGGAGCACTCACATGAGCCGCATAATGCAGACAGGACAAGAAGAGATGGAACGAGCTTGGGGAACATCCTGTGCGTCTGTCAGTCGCAGGCCATAAACACCAGCCCAATACATGAAGGCGTACCTTTGGGGTTGAGGACGGCGGAGACCATCCGCGGTCGGTTCACTGGTGGCTAGGGTCATGCTTTATGTAGTATGCCCGGGCCCCAGCGCTCGCAGATCAGAACGGCACACGGCTTCTCGCAATGGGTTCCCATACTGCCAACGCCGCCGGACGTTCAAGTGCTTGACACGTGCCTTCACCGTCAACTAGACGCACACACTCCTCGCACCGCATCCGGCGTGCAACCGGCGTGCCATGTCCTCGTCCCGGGCGTCGCACGGAACACAATTTTAAGGTCGTCCTCGTCCAAGAAGCGGCCGGGCCAATGGAGAGGGCTGCAGCCGTGGCGCGGATGTTACGCCCCGACTACATAGCTGGAATGCAATAGACTCGAGGCGTGTAAAGCGTGACTCTCCTAGACGATTTGAAAGCTGCCGTAAGCCGGTGGGACTTTACGAGCACCGTAAGGAGAGGTCACCGGATATATGCGCTAGTTCCTGTGTGGATCACGCCATGACACCCGCGAACACTGCTCCAACCACGACACCCCTCAACAGAGAAACTCCTGCCACGCTCACTCGAGCCGCGTAGTTTGTCGGGGTCGCGCTGATAGTCGTGCTGACGACAGGCGTGCCAGATCCGGATGCGGTCGTGCTGACGACAGGCGTGCCAGACCCGGATGCAATCGAGCCGACTGTTGCTGTCATAGTGACTGTTGTCGTCGCCTTCTCCTCCACGATCGTGCAAACCCGCGCCGTGGCGCCGTTGTTGAGCGGGCAGTCCTCGATGAACGTCACAGCGTTGGCGGTGGACATGACCTCAACGACATGTATGTGTGTCGAGTCCAGTACAACCGTCTCTGTGGGGCCAACCCGCATAATCGGTATGAACAATTGACTTGAGTCGCGCAGGGGGAGAAAATGTACTGACTGGCGCCAGTGATCGTGGCGTCTGGGGCAGTCGCGGTTGCAGCCGTCGTGATGATCGCCGTGAACTCGAAGAAGAGGGTGGTCCGGCCCGACTCTGTCCCAAGGACGATCGTACTGGCGGTAGTGCGCCAAAGACAACACAGGATGACGAGGGTGGGAATAAGCATGGAAAGCATGCTGTCGGATGGATATGTTGAGTAAGCGAGGGACAGGTAACTCCACAATGTATGGGAACGAACGCACCTTGGCATCCTGGATCAGTGCGGACGGAGAACCACCAGGATATGTGAGTAGTTGGATCGTACTTTATGCCCCTTCCATTGTCTTGTAGCGTTCCGGCGTCCCGTCGTGTTGGTGTTCCTGAACAGTTCCCATACGGCGTCCATTCAAGGGCAATGAAATTTCTGCGGCGCGTCGTCGGCTTCTGATGTGATCCCACAGCAATCAGGTTGGAGCCGCACCCAGCAGCTTGAGGTAGTTGTCGAGCGTACCATCTGCTCGATGGTGCACAGCGACCTCCGTCCGATACGTGGCTCTCTGCAGTTAAGTGATCATGGAACATACACGACGGGAGGTCCAAGGGCGAACCTCTCTCAGAGATCATGTCGATGGGCCTGACTCGAATCCGTGTGTGCCCGATTCGAGGTGCCCGGGCCAGAGTGACGTATGGAGGACTCGGAGTTGTGGATCCGAGGTATGTTTCCCGTAGAAAAAACTGTAGCGGAGATCTAGTATCGTGAGAGTAGAGAAATTCAAGTCAGCACTGTGTAGCTTGGATTCAAAGCGAGAGATACTGCTGGCAGACTCAACGTGAGCGTCCTATATGCCCGAGCATATCACTAGAAACTTGGCTGGAGCGTGCATGCCAAAATTCTTGATTCTTCCCGATGGCTAAATAGAGTGTTATACCTAGGTTGGTCCACGAAGCACTGCTGGATGCCTTCAAGCCACGAGGAAGACAAGAATGTGGACCAACAAGGCTGCGACGTGCCATTGCGGCAATGACTGTGGATCGCCCGTGGCCAGGAAGCGCCTGTGCCAACGGAGACTCCCGCGTCGGACTCGTCGGGCCGGCGTCGAGACATCCAACTTGGGTGGACCCAAGGTGGACCGCATTCATTTTCTTGAATCCTTACCTTATCCTTTGCCGTGCCTTCCATAATGATGTTCGCCTGTCTTTCATACCCGCTTTGCGGGCCCTTCGTATCAAGTGCGTCGCCCAAGCTCATACAGTACTATAACTCACCTGGTGGCACTGGCAGCATCTCTCAGCCTATGGACCTCGTCATGGTGCGAAACGAGTCGATCCACGTTCACATCTTTCATAGGCCCTTGAATCCCCTCGAATTCCACTGGCATCACCGATTCTTTCGAGGATAAACCGCTGCAACTTAGTCTTCACAGCACCAATAGGTCCAAAATCTTCAATCCTTCTGTGCCCCATGGAGCAATGCGTTCAGAGTATGCTTCGTCCCTCCGAGTCATCGCTTCACCGGTGGCACAAATGTGTAAAGTTGGCCAACCAATGCATGCACCTTCCCGTTCAACGCGATCCTGCAAGGTACTCTCCGACCTCCAGCGGACTGCACTCGCTCTTCCGCGACTCAGCGTCTCTATGTCGTAAAGGATGGTTGAGCTGTTGTAGCTATATATCATGATTCGTCGTGTACTCCAAACATCCCGGGCACTAATGAATATGGCAACATAGCACAGCCAACTCGAATCAAAGACACGATCCACTACATCATCGCGCCGGCAAGCACCACAGCCGCGACGGCCCCAAGGACGGAAGCCCCCGCCGCCCCAACCCGACCCGCACCGTTCTTCGATGACGCGCTGGCAGTCACGATGGTGACCCCGGACGCGGCTTGGGTGACGGTCAGCACGGTCGAGACCGTCGTCGCCTTGTTCTTGCCGACGACCGTGCAGACTGCGTGGCCGTTGTTGAGTGCGCAGTCCTCATTATACGTCACCGCCTCGGTGCCCGCAGTCACGATCTCGAAGAGGTGCGCCTCTGCCGAGCCCTCAACGAGCGTTGCTGTGAACAGCGAAGACAGGACGATGAGCGCGTCATCAAGTATGAGCCACAAGTGGAGATAGGTCGCGGACGTACCGGCAGCGGTGATAGTAGTGTCCGGCGCGGTCGCAGTCGCAGCCGTCGTGACGGGCAGAGCGAAGCCGAGGGAGTAGCTGGTCTGGCCATTGGCCGTGCCGAGGACAGCCGCTGTGACGGGCTCGCCGTTTGCCAAGCCGGGGAGGACGTACGACACTCCGCCGTCAGGAGCCGCATCTGTGGGTACGCCAGGTAAGTACGTATGTAATGTGCTGCGGTAATCGTGGAGGGGCACTCACAAGAGCCGCACAATGCGGACAGGACGATGAGGGACGACGCGACCTTTGAGAACATACTACTAGCAGGCGATTTCGGTCCTCAGCAACTTCAAGCAGACAACAAGTTGTGCGAGCGTACCTTGGGATTGATGGGACAATGGAGGTCGGATAACCAGGGACGGGGATGTGAGTTATTCGCGTCGTGTTTTATGTATGCGCCTGAGACATCACGGAGACTACGCATTCCAGAATGCTGCCATGTGCACTGGCATAAACTTGCATCCAAGTTGCACTGTGGGATGATCAAATTCCTAGTGTCTATAGCGCAGTCAGATCCGAATGGAGAAGCTAGGAAGGACATCCCTTGGCAGCTGGTGATGCCAGACCATTGTGGCGTCGATGAGGAAGGTTATTCGAATACTTTGCATGGCATCAAGCTGGTAAGTACAGTCGGGGAGCGTGAAATCGCCCCAAACCCTCTGCCCAACGCTGCATACCGACCTGTATCCGGTACACAGCCCTCTGCAGTTGCGCCATCACATTACGCATGCGACCTGGGAAGTCCGAGTCGGATCTCTCTCATAATGTATATCAACCTCGTAGCCGTGTGTGCCCGGATTCAGGGACCCGACTTCCACGGGAGTCATCGGACTGAATGGGAGAAGTCTCTCGGACCCGCCGAATTGACATCTTCTTGATCCTCGAAGGCATGCCGAAGTTCACTGCAGTTCGCGAACGCCCAGCAAGACCCTGCAGTTTGTCTCCTTGAACAGACTAAGTATTTTGGGAATATCATGAACGGCACGGCGATAATAATTGGCTAGCTATATCGAACATACCAAATCCACCCTCAGCCCATAAATTACATTCATATGCATTCTGGGGGATAGGCGCTGTATCGACTCTAGAATCGTTGAAATTCGATGTTGGGATTCTTACCGCACAGGTTCTTCCGGGGATCAAATATAGGCCGTGCACACGTTGGAACATTCAAAGCCAACGTTCATGAAGAAATGACCACAGTTAAGCTTTCAAGATTAAAGGATATAAGTTCGCGGTAGCCAGAGAATAGATAAACAAGTCGTGGCGGTGATGCGCCGTGAACGCTGGCCAACCCGCACTGTTCTGCCCCCTACGGGCACTCCTCCCAATTACATGAGACCGACAACGACGGCGAAGAGACCCGCGGCCCCTGCAACTCCATAGGTGATACCTCCCCTCGAAGCACCGTTCTTCGTGGGACTAGAGGCCGCGGCACTACTAGTGCTAGTGGCCGTGGCACTGCCGGTCCTAGTAGCTGCGCCGCTTGGGATCGCGCCGGAGCCACTGTCGGGCACCTGGACGGGGACAAAGGTCGCCAGCGAGGTGTACGCATCCTGGACGACGCTTGTGATTGCAACGCCGGAGTTGGAACCCACGACCTGTTCCGAGACAGAGCACGAGGCGGAGACCACACCACCGCTCGCAGGCGTCGCAAATGCACAACCTTCCGAGGCCATAACGGTGAGCGAGGCATCGGCGAACACGGTGTTGAAGGATCCAATTTCATGTGCATCCGTTGCTCCCGCGATGAGGGTGACTATGACGCTGGTGGTGAGCCAAGAGAGCAAACAGCGAGGGACTGGAAATTTGAACATACCACCGGGAAAGTTTGTGTCGGTGAAGGAGCCGCTAGGAGTTCCCGGACCGATCGACCATGATGTGTGTCCTTGAGTGTCGGTGCCGAGATACTTGCCAGCGAGGGCCTGGCTGGCATCTGCCTCAGGCACTAGGAGGGATACCACAGCCGCCGAAACGTCTGTGGTTAGTGTCAGTAAAGGACCTGACTGACGGTGAGGGGGAGAGAAAGGAACCAACAGTAATGGCTCACGGCCGAAAGAAGCACAAGAATCGTAGAAGCCTTGAAAAGCATTTCGTCGAAGGAAGATGAAGGGTGAAGGGGGTCGAAGAAGGGAATTGGGCCAGAAGACGAAAACCGAAGTGGTTGGACTCCCCGCATCCCGCTGTGAAGCTATATACGCTTTGTACAGCGCTGCGCATGTTACGTTCAAGTATGCTGACTTCACCGCCTGACTGCGAGCACGGCAATGAAATGATCTAAATGCTATCCGTGAATGAGGACAGCTACGGCTAGAGCAAAATGAATGTTAAGGAATAATCAAATTCGCCTTTACTCCGGCGCGCCCATCAATCTCCAACGACCACGACACCATGGTCGGGATACAAAACTCTAGCGGATGCAGTAGAAAATTTCTACCCTCCGTGCGCCGATCGGAGGTAGCACGGGTGGAGGGTTTAGGCGTTGAGGCGATATTGTCATTCGCATATGCCCTACGTAAGGGACGTGCGGATGAATCAACCCATGCGCCTACCTAACCTCCGCACTGCATGTTTCATTGCATATTTGATCGCAGTTTCGAATGCATTAGACTTAAGAGAAACACAAACACACTGGAGCTCGATAGACTCACTCAGGTTGCTGCGTTTTACGTTTGCCCGATAGCGGCTTAATCTTCGACGATATCCCCCGGGAGTGCCATGTTCGTGCTGGAGATCCATTCCGTTTGACTATAACGGTACAGTGGTTTCTGGGAAGCATAGTACTTGAGCGCGGCGAAGACGAATTTCACCTGGGGCGCGGGGCGACTAGAAGCGTTGACGCCGGCCGCATCAGCGCGACCGCAGCGTAGATGGTGACAGCCTAATTGGCGCGGATAACGTTGGACCGTTCAAATTACAAATGAGTAAGAAGTGTACGAACAAAGAGCAGGTAGAGGCTTTACCGGCCTCCTCAACTTCGCGTTAGGGCCACTGAGAAACTTCATGCAACATGATCGGCTCGGGAGGCTGTCGCCGACCGGCGTGTGAAAGTTGAGTGTACCTAGTAGGCCCGGGATGGTACTGGCGCAGAAGATGATATCAAGCGACTCCAGCTGCTAGCACAAGGAGGGGAGGATAAGATAGCTGTAACGTTCCACGAGGCCGCGAGAGGTTGCGCTGGTAAGCAGCTGAGCTGTGCAGTCAGAGACCAGCTCGTACGAGCGCAAGGCCCACTGGTCCCCAGTCCCCAAGTGTGGCGGAGCGCCCGGTCCGCCCGGATCAAACTCTCGACACTGCCTCAAGCTCTGGCTGAACACACTGCACAGCCTCGCGGCCCAGAGGGCAGATCCAATGCATGTCTCACGAGCAACGGCATGGAGCTTTGAGCTATGCAGCTTGTCTCTCCAGATCTATCTCCTACTTACTACAAAAGCAAGATATGCACGAGGCTCACGAGACCAAGTGCAGAGAAAGCCGTCAAACTCCGAGTCGCCTTCACCGCCCCATTGCCATTGCCCGTCTGCGTCTGTGTAGCGTTAGCCGTCCCCGACCTCGATGTCACCCCAGCCGCATTCGTATTACTTCCCGAGCCAGTGGTAGTCGGATTAGATGGCGAACCGCCACTTTCAGTGACCGTCGCTGCCACCTGGACCTCAACTACATTGCCTGTGATGGTTTGGACCATCGTCTGCGTTTCACCGGCGGCTTCGAGGAGGACTGTGCAAACTGCCGCCCCAGTCTGCGCCCCAGCGGAAGTACTGAAGACGCAGTTTTGCTCTGCCTGGGTGGGCAAGCCGCTATCGGTTGCGCCGCTGGTCGGGATCGCCTGGATGATATGTATGTCGGTTGATCCCTCTACAAAAGTGGCTACTCATGTAGCGGATGAGAATCATTTTTCCGATGAGAAGGCGGCTACTGGACATACCTGAGGGATAGGCTCCTGCACCCTCCGTCGCGGTGAACGAGCCACTGGCGCTCCCGATACCAATGCGCCACGTAGTGTGTCCAGTGGAATCGGTCCCGAGGAGGTCTGCAGTGAAGGGTTGGTCACCTTCTGCGCGGGGATAAAGAGTGATACAGGATTTGCGGCGACCTCTAAAATGCTATCAGCAAGATAGTGTATTGCTGATCTGTCAACGTACTTGAAGACGTACGAGATGCGCAAAGGATGGCCAAGGCAACAATGCTTGCCGTAAACTTGGCGAACATCTTGACGTGTGGAGCGGTCCACTGAAAAGAGTGTGATGAAAGGAGTGTAGTGGCTTGTCGAATGGGGAAGTTCTGGTGTCTACGTTGGTGCCAGAATGCAGGCGTCGAGGCTTTATGCGCGCTCAGTGGTGGCTGGGAATGTGGATGCAGTTGCGGTATTCAGCTGCCGGTTTAGATGTAGAATATTTTCTTCCGCTGCAAATCCGGGACCATTCGCTGTGCTTGTAGAGCTCGTGCCTCGGAAAATGCCTCGCGCAAGGATTCTGGAGGAGATCCATCAGCAAGAAGTAAGACAGTAGGCGCGTTCGCGACCCACGCCCATCAAGATGCTCCCGGCTTCCCACATGCGTGAGACTCGCGCTATATGGGGATAGGGTGGCCTAGGAGAGACACGGCTCAGAAACGTGAGGCACATAACAAGAGAGGGGCGGGGATCCGGGGCATTCAGTATCTGTGGGTTGACCGGTTGGCAACGGAGGTTGATTTAGCAGTAGTAAAGACTTACTATTGTCCAGGATAGCCTCGCCCAACGCACCGCTGACTGGCACACGTCTCCTCTTGTCGGTGACACAGAACACGCGTTCTGTACACATCCCCGCGTTCTCAGACTCGAACCAGACCCGAGTCGCTTGGCCGAGAAGTCTCCTGGCGGGCTCGTCAAACCAACACGCTGCACCACTGTAGAAGCATAATTTAAACAATTTCCCCCTCCCCAACAAAGCTGCCACAGTTCTACATCTTGTTTTCGCCACACTCATGCGACAAACATTGCGCTCGCTATGCCAAAGAGGGCCATTGCGGGGACTGCGACACGGCCTAGGCCTAGCTGCAACCCCCGTGCGCCACTCGACTTCTGAGGAGTTGCATCCGGGGGTGATGTCGCCGTCGCCAACTTCGACGTCAACGAATCCGCGACCTGGACGGCTATTGGGGCCAAGGTCGCCTGTGGCTTGCTACCCGAGAGCGTTGCAGAGCCAACCACAAGCTGGCCCGCGCATGACGCAACCACGGCCCCACTGCTCGCCGTAGAGGTGGCGAGAGCGCAGTCGAAGTACTGAGTCCTCGTGCCCATGGCGTCGATCTGGCGGAAGTCCGTCGCACCTTCGACCAGCGTGACTGGAGTACCACACGTTAGCTGTACACTCTGACATCGATTGGGGCGGGGGGGGCGGGGGGTGATCAGGAAGTTGAGAACCCCACACACACCTGAGGGGAAGCTAGCGGTCCCCGTCGTAGCGAACGTCCCGCTTGGGGCACCGACCTCCAGGCGCCAGGCGGTGTGGCCGTTCTGGTCGGTACCAATAGGGTCTGCCTTCAGGGGGACCCCTCCATCACCTAGGAGGTAAAGGGATACGACGGCCGCGGAGGCATCTGCTCTACCGTCAATAGCGAGTCGCAACTAGCAGATGCGAGACGAGACCTACAAGGAACGTAGAGTGACGTCAGAACAGCGAGCGCGAGGAACTTAACGAGCATCGTGATGGGGGTGGTAGAAGGGGAAAAGAAATAATGAGGGTGGAAGATCGAAGAGAGGCCGAAAAAAAAAACAAGGAAGCACCGTCTAGGTGGCAGACGAAAATGAAGTACGGTCTCCATTCGTGAGGCCCCAAAATTTATATGCCAAGAGCGAGGCGGGCGACGAAGCTCGGCGTGTAGCTGCACAGCTGACATTGCAAAGACAATAACATTTGATACGCTGTATCCCTGCAGCAGAAACCCCGTCAGCCACATATGCCATGAAAGTTACAGCAGCAGGAACGTCATGATGAAAACGTTGTCTCGAACGCCTCCAGGCGGAAGAAAGCGTTAAACAGATCGAGATCGAGCCCAATCACGGCGCAAACGATCAACATCGGGGATCATGGTGATGCTCGACGCCTCGTACACAAGCGGACGGGCACTTGACAGAGAGTCTCCGCGAGTTGTCGGAGACTAGGACCCGTGGTACCTCAAGAATAGATATAGATGTCAAGTTTGCTTGACGAGCTGATCCAGTAGGTCGCAATCCTCGGGATGCCTTCAAGATAGGAGGGCTGGTGTGCATATACACATTGTCTTGTATAAGTACGTCGCCACAAGCATAGCGCACCCCACCAGATATCACACACCTGCGTCCGCAAGTGTTCTTCTGTTACGATCAACCTGCCACTACGATCAAGTCGGCAATGCCTTGCGCAATGGTGGCAGTAGCTTCTAGGTGGGGATCAAGCCCCAGTGGTCTGTGCTCATTCCATTACCGAAAGTAAGTTCTCTATCGCCAAACCTGACGTGAGACGTCGCCTAAGCGGACAGATCGAACAGAGCGCACCGTTCATGACGCGACCAGCGCCCCGAGGCCGAGCGACAACTTGGCTTGAGCGTGCGAAGCGAGAAAGCCGCTCGTGAGCACGTAGCCCGACCGCTATCATGTGGCTGTAGAACAACCGTCAACTTCAAACCAGAGAAGGCACACGGTAGATGCCATGCTCACAGTTTGTGCGCCGGAAGTATCAGAACCTGTCTCTTTCGCCGTTCTATAGACGTCGACACACGCCACAGCGTCCGGATCTCGTTTGGCGCTGCGAAACATGCTCGTCAGCGGATAAATTCAGCGCCAAGAGAAACACTTGCTCACGTCTTCCTGTTACAGTAGAAACCCTCTTAATCCATACCTGTCGGGAAGGACCAAAATGTATGGGTTATTGGGGGTCATGGGATATGGGAGGTTTGGCGCCCTATAAGCGCTCCGTTGCCGAGCCGGCGTCTGGAGCCAAACGGGCGCTTTCACTCTGCCGGTCACCACTTCGACCCCATGCTTGCCCCAGACAACCTGAAAATAGGTCACCAATACTTCGCCATCCGCTGATTCGGTGATTTTATCACGTATATGCTCAAAAATACCCACCCTTTCAGGGTAAAACATATGTTTTGCCCACCGGCGCTATGGGTTTTCGGCCCTCAAAAAGGTATGGGTATGGATTATCAGGGGATTATGGGTTTTCCCCGCTTTCCCGAGTCGGGAAAGGCCTCGAGCTATGGGTTATGAGGGGTTATGGGTTATGAGAGGTATGGATTAAGAGGGTTTCTACTGTACTTGACACGCAAGGCCATCTTCGCCGGTATGATGAATGCCGGTCGGAGTGCCTGGTGGACTGAGGCTTGCGACCGCAGGCCGGATGTAGAGGATGGGTACAGGATTTACTCGCCGCTTCTGAGTGACTACTGTACTTTGTCTGGAAAAATGAAATGTGAACACGGTGAACACGAAAACGTAACGAAATTACACGAATAGAGGCCAAACACGCACTGTTCGCCAACACACGGGAAGTATCCCCAAATTCTCCATCGTAAGGGTTTTCGTTACTGGATGCAGCATGTTCACTGCTAGCATCGAGATTTATAGTTGGACCCAGATACGCACCATACTTGAATAGCGGATGGCTCTGGTTTCCGTCACGAAGCATCCCTTGGGCTACGGCGCGCGCATCTAGTCGACGTCTAGTTGGCTGAGAACGACTTCCACGTGTCCAAGTGCAAACACCCGTGACGTCCGCTACAGCTAAATCAAGCATAAGATCTAAGATGTCGCCCGCGGTGTGAAAAAGAACTGGCATGTCGCATCTCTTATGACAGGGCAGGCGACTCGGACGCGACGCATGGCCGGCGCCTGTGGGACTCGGATCCAGAAGTCGCAGTCGACGTCAGCACGTAGGATGATATCGTGGCGTCCATGGAAGTGTTCGAGAGGGAGCACCCAATAAGAAAAGCCACAGGCGACGTAGACCACTTCGATGGCGCAGCGGAAGCTCCGAACAGTAGATTCAAGCAGAAGGAGTCGCAGGCCAGGGACTCCGAGTCCGACATGACCGAGAGCTGAGCGCTGAGCGCTGGTGTGGCGATGATGGCGCTTCCGTTGCTCATCGATTCTTTTCGGTGCCTTCCGCCGCCGCGCCGCCGCGGAAGTCGCATGTCCAAGTAACTTAGAACTGGGTTGGCGGGAGTATCGTGACAAAAGGATACGCAAGGATAGACAATTTCGCTGCATCCGATGATTACCGAAACATTCACGTAGTAGCCCTGTAGCTGCGTCCAGGGAAGGTCGCCGAAATAGCAGAGTCCGGACATGGGGACAGTGTGTCAGTTCGCAGCTGGCGTTGCACGAAAACATTAGGATAACTTAAAGTGCCCTAGCCACTTCTACAAGCCGAATCGCCCCGACACTACGCCTCGTACACCATACGCCTATCACACCCGCACAAGCATCGCACCTGCTGTGCCAAGGATGGCCAACGCGGACACTGCAGCACCACCCAAGCTCAGCCGCAAACTCCCCGCCCCGTTCGATTTGCCGGACGTGCCGGACTTGCCATCCGAGACCTGAACGGGGATCGGTGTCAAGGTTATCAGCGGAGCTTGTGCTGACACCGTTGTCAAGCCGCCTGCGATCACGGCCGCACACGACGCCGCCACAGGTGCGCCGCTCGCCGTGGGGACAGCATGACTGCAGTCCACGCGACCGCCCGCCGCCCCAGACTGTCCACCGAAAACATGGAGGTCCGTGGAGCCCGCGACTAGCGTGGCTGGGACAAGAGAGATCAGCTATGCGCATCCTAACTTGAAACTTCGGCAGAGGAGGGCCTGTAGCCCAACTCAATTCTAATAGTTTAGTTGGCGACCGATTTCGTGCACACCCAAATCCGTCTGAGTCCATCAAAGCGCCACCGCTGCCGCCGATGCCGAAGGCCTTCTTCGTACGCTCTCGGGCGATGCGACGAGCACGTATTTCCCTGAGTTCCTCACCTTTTTGCTTCGTTTTTGAGAGGTGGATAGAAAGGATGCCTCTTAATGTCCCCACTTCTTGCCAGGATGGGGGACAGCTTGCCAGGCCAACCAGCCTGCCCCCAGCGCGACTGTGGCGGCCTTCAGCCTCCATCATCGGCATCAGCTACGGAGCTCCTTATTTGGTGCGCATCGACGGATTCGGACGTGCCGGAAGTTGGAGGCCAACTAAACTATTAGAATTGAGTTGGGCTTGTGTCACAAAGACGAGGGATGAAACACACCTGGGGTACCAGCGCCTTGGGTCGCAGTGAACGTCCCACTGGCGACACCGATATCGAGGAGCCAGGTGGTGTGACCGCTGTCGTCGGTACCGATAGGGTCTGCCGTGAAAGGGGCACCGTTCCCGTCTGGGAGGTAGAGGGACATCACGGCGGCGAGGGCATCTACTCCTCCGTCAGTGACGGGTTGCCAGTGATCAGCCACGAATGGGGGAATGAAACTTACAAGGAACGCAGAGCGCAGTCAGGAGGACAAGTGACTTGACAAACATGACGACAGGAGTAGTAGAAAGCGAAAAGAAAAAACGAAGAGGAAGAGAGGCTAATGAAGAGAGGATTGGAGAAGAGGTAAAGAATACAAGCTCTAGAGGCCTAGGCGACAGACGAAAATGAAGGCCTCTGATATATCAATGGGATCCCACACTTAAATACCGCGAGTGAGGAGAACGGCTGCGACGCCCAGCTGCACCAGCCCGCCGTAACTAAGAGATCAAACTGCGATAACAGCGTCAACATTTGACAGCCATTGCATCCGTGTGAGGAACTCCTTCAAGAAAGGCGCACAGCCGCATATGGTCCTCCACAGATGGTTGTAAGGCGGCTCGCCTGAAAATCCCGCCGGAATCCGGAAGAAACTTCCTCCCCCGATATTCGCTACCCTTCGGAAGACACAATGGCCGAGCTGCATTGTTGGCGACACTCCATGAGCAGCACGAATGTCGGAATACCAGTCACGGTACCGTAACACCATACAGACCAGTGCGTCCTAAGAGCAGCCACCATCATACAACATGTATACGCGGCCAATTTCCCTCTTGAAAAGGAAGGTCACGATGGGATACATAGCACCTGGAACGCACGGACTTCACAGCCCCGTGGGCAGTGGGGGAGGGCGGCGCTCAATATTGTAGTGTCGGGATGAAGCCCGATCGCAGTGCCGCAATCAACGCTGGTCATGATGCGGGTACACCCGGAGACAGAGTCGACAAGACGTGCACAAACCACAACGTCAACATTGTCGCATCCGTGCGTCTAGATACCCGTACTATGGGAACTTCATCCAACACCAGAGAATGCAGCGTCCTCTTAACGTCGGCATCCTGCTTCGGGAGCTGATTGCCGCTGTTCTCGAGACGGGATAGCAAAACCCTCAGTGCGCACAGACATATCGCACACGGCGACAGCCACAAGGATGCACACAACGCCCAACCCACAGATGAAAAGATCACTCACCTACGTCCGTGGGGAGTCTCTTGGCATGATACACCGGGTCTCGGTGGGCAACTCGAATGCCTGGCCCCATAGCCGCAACGACTCAGAGCTCCGGAGCGCGATCGAATCCCAGCCAGCCGCGCTTTTATTAGCATCGGGTATAGAACGGTGCAATCTCTACCATGTAGAATCCACGAAACCAGGCATCAGACGTAGCATAGTTAGACAGGATAGACAGACTGCCATACCTTTGATAACGCCGACGAGACGAGGGCCGCGACGGAGAACCGCAGCTTGTGGTTGGCGGTGAAAAAGTGCCCCGGGCCCGAAGCATGCACTCATCGCCCTAGAGGCATCGTCAGCACCAATCCGTATGGTGTACGTGGCGGATATCATATCCACAGTTTGCATGACAGAGTGTCTGCGTGTCCTCTTCGGATGCACGCTGGCCCAGGTCTTGCACACTGCATCGCCTCTGCAAGAGCACTGTCATCCAGGGGATGAGGCTTCCTTCTGCAGAGCACACAGCTACAGCCCGGGCCCCGTGCCCAGGCCATGGATTCCCAGGTGAGAGGCCGGAAATCTAGAGCCTTGTGTCCGGAAGAAACCAGCTATCGACTATCGAACCTGTGACAATTGTCGCAAGGTAAGTTAATGGCTTGGACTGATTGGACGTCGACGTACCCCAGGCTCCGCGACCTCCCCACATTGGGCCGATCAGCAGCGCTTCGCGCGCTAGCTGTGATGTTGTCCGAACGGCATCGAATCTCAGTATCCTATGTTCTTCTGGTGCTGAGGCCCCGGTCGCTCATATCATTAAGTATGAGGCAGGAGGTGGCAAAGCGGCATGCACATTGGCAGGGAATCGGGAGGGACATGATGCTGGCAAAGACTGAGAGAGTGTGATGATGTGACGGTGACGGCGCTTTGGTACGAGATATCTGTTGTTCTCGAGATTCTTGTGAACAGCGGAGCGCCCGGCGGGAGGGAGCGTGCACCACACGATTCAGACGATGTAAATAGTTACCGTTAGTTCATCCTTATCCTTCATCCTTATTGCAATACTTGTGCCAGGAGTTGCGGGATGGCGGTGACCTCACTGCTTTCTTGAATGTCAACTGTGGCTTGCAGATGAGTGAGAAGCAGCCTCGATTGACTGGGAATGAAACCGGCGGAGGTCTCTCCATCACAGGAGGGTGGTGGAGATACCTCGCCGCACGACGATATCTATCTGAATGATTTAAATGACTCGACCCTTCTCGAAAAGCCATTGACACTTCGCCCGACCCTACGCCTCGTGTGACCTCACACGCGCACCAGCATCACACCCGCTGTGCTCAGGACGATCAGCGCGGACACTGCGATACCACTCAGGCTCTTCCGCACGATCTCCGCGCTGCTCGTCTTGAAGTCAGCTGGGACCTGGAAGGGAACCGGAGTAAGGGTGACCGACGGCATGTCCGTTGTCAATGCTGACGAATTGTCCGCGATCATGGCCGCGCATGAGGCAAGCACTACTCCGTCACTCGTCGTGGGCTGAGCATAAGCGCACTCTATGCTCTCACTCAGCCCCAACCCCTCGCCGAAGACCTGGAGATCTGTCGCGCCTTGTACTAGGGTAACTAGAGAACGAGACAATTAGCTGTATGTTCCGAATTGATAGAAGGTGATCGGGAAGATGAAAAATTACACATACTCGAGCTGAAAGAGGTCTGGGTCGCCGTGAACGTCCCACTGGAGGTTCCGAGCGCGACGCGCCAGGTGGTATGGCCACTCTTGTCGGTCCCAATGGGGTCTGCCATGTAGGGGATACCGTCGCCATTGTCCTCCGGATAGTAAAGTGACACGATGGCCGCAGAGGCATCTGCCTCACCGTCAGTGACGAGTCGTGCTTTTAGGTAAGACAAGATTTACAAGGAAATAGAAGGGCGAATGACACGAAAGATTTGACCAGCATTGTAATAGGAGTGATGGAGGACTGAAAAAGGGTCAGACGAGAAGATTGAAGAAGACGCCGAAGAGAAAAAAAGGACGCGCTGTGTGAATGAAGGATGAAGGTGAAGTAAGGTCTCTCTATTCATGCAACCCCAGCTTTATACCCCGCAAGCACGGCAGGTGAAATCAGTGAATGTGATGCATAGCTGCACAGGCCGTGGTGGAACAACGACACCAGCATTGCATGTGGCATGGCAACATTTGATAGAGATTCTATCCATGCTAGAAGATGCTGTTGAAAGGCACGGAACGCGCAAATTACAAAGAGCTCCTTGCTGGATATTGCTCTAGCTGGTGAAAATCTGGACAACGAAGAGGCTTCATCCCCAGATTATCGCCACCTTCCCGATACCCTGCTGGCGATGACGACTGAGCCAGCCTATCTATGAGGAACGCTTCGCGTTACGTGAACCTGACGAGCACCCTATCTGCGCGGGGTGAATGTGCTCAGGAGCCGCGATCTCAAGCCCAATCGCAACCCGAAGACAAGGCTGACAAGATGTGCACGTACAGCCACAACGCCGTCGCATCCTTGAAACCCATGACGGGAAGCCCGACCACTCTATCCAACAACAGATAATGCATCGTCCTTCTGACATCATCTTGCCTCAGATGCATATGCCGTCATTCTCGAATGGGGGGCAGAACCCCGATATGCACAGACATATAGCATTATAGATAGCCGCCAATATAGCGCGTCCACGCCATGGAGAACAAACCACTCACCTACATCCGCTGGGGTCTGCCTACCACAAGTCACCAGATTCCGGCCGCTGTGGCGGTGAGTCATGAGCACGACGTTTTCAGGACAAGGACGGGATCCTCTCTCTGTTCTCTTCAGGAAAGCCGCTAACTCGGATAACGAAACACGGCGTGAGGCGTTGTCTGCAGGGATGGGACGAACAAGCCGAACCTCTGCGATAGGATGAGCACTGCAACGTGCGACTTGCACCTGTGTGCTGAGAGCCCTGCTCGATGGCGCGAACAGCTGCATCGTGCTGCCGTATAAAAATCGTCATCATCAAGTAACAGCAAAGGTATGGTAGATATCATGCTTACAGCTCGCGCGCAGAAGCCTGAGTAGTACCCGTACGTCCTCTTCAGATTGTGATACGGGGTGCTGGCCATCATAGCTGTGCACGCCCGGCTCGCCCTGCAATAGAAGTTCAGGGCAAACTGAACCATGATCGCTAAGAGTCTGCAGGAGAATGATGAATGGGCTCGTTCATCTTTTCCTCCACCTATGACCTCGTACGTGAGCAAAGACAGCTCGATAACTGCCACAGGCTAACCACATGCCTTTGCCGGCGTCCCCCAGTTCTATCCTGATTATCTCTGTTAACAGGCTGGAGGCTACTCGCTCCCGTCTTTGAGATGTCTCTTGCGTGAGTTCAGTCGCATATGATGGCTTGTATGCGTACGAAACTAGGGGGGAGCGTCTCCAGCTAAGCGCACTGCATCAGCTACCGTCGCGACCGCCAGAGCATGCTCCCTGGGGGGAGGTATTGGTGAACTTGACTGCAACTCTCACCGATTCGCATGGCATCCGAGGCATCCCAAGTAGATGAAGTGTTTGTGGGGTTGAGGGTGACGAACCGAATCGCACTCCGGAAGTGGGATGGGCGGCAAGTTTCCAAAGTGCCATGTTAGAGCACAGCGGCCCACGTAGATTGAGCAATATCGTCGTGTCCAGGAGCATGGCAGAGATGAAGCGCAGAACGAGAAAGGCCACAGGTGACATAGACCAGCCAGACTCAGAGTAACGGTTCGACCGACTGACGACTCGGACACTCGTCCCGACACCGAGAGCTAAGCGCCGATGTGGCGGTGATAGCGCTTCTGTTGCCCAATGAAGTACTCCGTTCTTTTCGGCGGCCTTCCGCTTCCGAGTGGAACTTCGCATGCATGCCGCTTGTTGGAGGGATCACAGCTTGAGGTGCATGAATGGATTGTAGGCGGTGTTGTGACAGAAGAATGTGTCGGAGATATACCCCTCTGCTACACTCGACGACGACCGAAGCGTTGCACGTCTACTACAGTAAGTACCAGGTCGCTGAGTCGTCGAAATCATGGCAGCTCCGAGTCGGACATCAGTCCGGAGCCAGCGTTGCACGATAAAATTGGAATAACTTAAAGCGCCTAGCCGCTTCTACAAGTCGACTTGACCCAGCCCTACGCCTCGTACATCATATGCCCATCACACCCGCAATAGCATCGCACCTGCTGTGCCAAAGACGGCCAACGCGGAGACCACGACACCGCCCAAGCCCAACCGCAAGCTTCCCGCGCCGTTCGACTTGCCAGATTTGCCATCAGAGACCCGGACGGGGATTGGGGTCAAGGTCGCCGGCGGGGCGTTTTTAGACACCGTTGTCGATCCGTCTTTGAGCAGGGCCGCGCACGACGCCACCACGGGTGCCCCGCTCGCTGTAGGTGAAGGGAAAACGCAGTCCACGGCGGCACTCGCCCCCCCTTGCTCACCGAAAAAGTGGAGGTCTGTCGCGCCTTCAACTAGTGTGGCTGAAACGGGAGATATCAGCTCTGTGTTCTGACCTCGGCAGGAGAGCGGGAGAGGGAAGATGAACAGTGGAACTTACCTGGAGTGCCGGCGCCTTGGGTCGCCGTGAACGTCCCGCTGGTGGCACCGATGTCGATGCGCCGGGTGGTGTGGCCGCTCTGGTCAGTACCGATAGGGTCTGCCGTGATGGGAGCGCCATTCCCGTCTGCGATGTAGAGGGATACCACGGCGGCGAGGGCATCTGTTCCTCCGTCAGCGATGGATTGATCAGCCACGAATTGGGGGGGGGGGGCGGGGGGGGAGGAAAAGAAGAAACCCACAAGGAAAGAAGAGTGCAGTCAGGAGGACAGACAAAGCAAGTGACTTGACGACCATGACGACAGCAATAACAGAAAGTGAAAAGAAGAAAAGGATACAGAGAACAAGGAAGAGAAGATTGAGAAAAGTCAAGGATGCACCCTCGAGGCGACAGATGAAAATGAAGTAGGGCCTCTTTTACAGTCAAGAGATCGCATTTTTATATGTCACGAGTGAGGAGGCCGAAGCGAGTAACTGTGGTGCCCAACCGCACCGGCCACGGGAACCGAACTGCAATAATAACGTCAACATTCGACAGCTATGTTACATCCGTATCAGGAACATGTTCAAGAACGTCACCCCTGGAAAACACATCGGTCAAGTCGCAACGGTGGCGAAATTCTGTCAGATGCACGAATATCGGATGCAATACCAGTGCCGTAACGCGTATAGACCAGTGCGTCCTGAGAGGAGCCGCCATCATACGGCAGACATATGCGGCCAGTTTTCCCCTAGAAAGGGAAGGTCACGATGGAAAAACGCAGCTGCACAGCGCAAGGAACGCACAAGGAACGCACGGGGTTCACAACGCCGAGAAGAGGGTAGCGCTCAGTGGGCGCGGGATTGAGCTTCGCAAGCAATCAATATCGGCCATAACGCGAGTACACGCGGAGACCAGGTCGGCAAGAAAGCTACAATGTTGTCGCATCCTCGCATCCAGTCGAATCTAAAACTTTCAGCGCGGCAGAAAGGCTTTAGAAAGGCGTCGAATTAGAACACAGAAAAGCTCGTACGCCTGTTGTCTCCAAAGAAAGACGCCCTTCCAAAGCCTTTCCTTCTGTGCGAAGGATCGTGGAAATCTTGATCCCTTTCACAGCCTTGCCTCCCTGTCGAAAAGCTGCCTCGTTCGCAATGAGACAGCACAGTCTCTTCTTGAGAGTCCATCCTGTTTCAGGCAATGACAGGAACTGATACGCCGTCATTCTCGAGAGGAGGGTATGAAATCCCCGGTGTGCACAGACGTATGACGCACACAGCCACAAGAATGTATACCACATCCGACCCACAGACAAGATCACCCACCCACCCACGGCGATCAACTCTACTGTTGGCGGCGGCGGCGGCGTCTCGAACGATGACCGCGGGGACGGTCATCAACCCCGTCATGAGCGCCTGCATCTCCGCCCCTTGGGTAATAGATAGGGCACCTACAAATGCGCAATCAGTCGTATGTTATACAGGGCGAATACTTCAACAGTACTACATCTACCATCGACATGCAACAAGCAACCCACACGGATTCCTATTCCTTATCTATTCAGAGGAGAGTCTGGCCTGTGACGGGACGTCAGCTCAGTCTGGCAGCCCGAATGACCATGAACAACTCACCAAGGGCAGCCCTCGCAACCGCACACCCCGCAGCAACGGTCTGCTTCACACCCTGCTCGTCCCCCACTAACGGGTTCACCTCCACGATGTCCAGCGCCACAAGACAACCCGTCTCGTGCACTGCTTCGCATATATACAGCCCCTGGCCGTACGTCAGACCTCTGCGCACGGGTAACACCGTCGCGGGCGCGACGGAGGGATCAAACGCGTCGATGTCGAAGCTCATGTGCACGGGGAGCATCCGACCGGGGTTGACGTGGTCGAGCGCCATCTCGACGACACGCCCGATGCCGTGCTTGTCGACGTCGTGCATACTGAACGCTTTGATGCCGTGCTCCCTGAGGATCCGCCGCTCGCTCTCGTCAACGTCGCGAACGCCGATGTAAACGAGCCGGTGGGGTTTGAGGCACGGCTGCAGCCATGCAAACTCGTCCACTTTTGGGCCGATGCCGAGGACGAAGGAGACGGGCATGCCGTGCATATTGCCTGTGGAGGCAGAAGGAACGAGGTAAGTTAGGGCGGCGGCGAAGTGAAGGGTGTGGTGAAGACGTACCTGATTCCGTCGTTTCAGCCGTGTTGATGTCAGTATGTGCGTCTACATAGATGACGCAAGTGTCGGGATGTTTCCTACGACATGCCAAAGCTCGCAATCACGCAGATACGAAAATATCTCGGATAATGAACGCACTTAAGCGTCCGGGAGATGGTAGCCATAGCCTGTTTTCAACAAGGATGACAAGTCTGTTATCGCGAGGAGAGACATTTCGTGTATCGAACATACCAGAGAATGATCGCCACCGAGGGTCACAGGCAACATGCCCTGCTTTGCATGCTCGCCAACTGCTTGTGCGACCGCCTTGCAGGCGCTGGATACTAAACGAGGATTCTTGAGTTTACCGATAGGAGTGTCGTTCTGAACATCAATCTCCTCGAACTGAAGACGGCCGTCAAACTTGACATCCCAGCCAAGGTCGGCGAGTTGTTGCGGCAATCCAGCTTCGATAAAGTAGTCGGGAGCTTTGTCTACGCCGAGTTTGGTCTGCCACAAACAAATGCGAACTTTTGGCAAAACGACAATGCGTCGCTGAAGCGCATGCCACGTACCTGGCCACCCCTGCATCAAGAGATACACATGTTTAGCGCATGGTAGCAGATCTGTGGATCATAAGTGCTCACCTAAATGGGCAACAAACGATCTTCCAGATAGTTAGATTTGACTGAGATTATGATGAGAAGGAGCTCTCACCGCGACCGTGTTGGGTTCTGGGAGAAAGCGAGACTGAGGGCGGGTGGCCATTCTGAACGAGCCGAGCGCTGGCCTTGTGTTGTCGAAGTCGAATAATTTACGACTGACGGGCTTTGAAATGAGAGACGAGGTCTTAAGACCAGTCTGTGAGCGTCTTTGGACCTTGACGTCAGACCTGGCGACCTTTTGAGGGAACCTTGGGAATGTACGGAGAATACTTTGAATGCTCACCTGCTCACATGACGTTTCCGTACCCCACAGGCCGCGTAACACGTATATTGGTAGTAGGATGGAGCGAATGTATTTTGGGGGGGGGGGAGGATTGGAGACCGCTTGTATAGGCTGCGAGCTCAAACATGGTAAATGTGGAGAGGAGCTTGGAGCTTGGAGTATAGAGTCGTGAGGGGTCTCCTGCGGTAATGCCTGGCGCAATGATCGCAATGTTCTTCCGAGGAGTATCACATCCCAGTGGCGCGTTTTCGCCCGGGGGGAAGAGGCCTCCTGAATGGCCTGTAGTTGCAGTCTGTGCTTGGGCGGCGGGCGACCCTTGTAGGGCTAGAAAGCTACAGTTCTGTGACCAGAAAAAACAGCGTTCAGCTGAGACCAATTGTCATGGGGCAATGGCATTGGAGGGCTTGGAAACAATACTCACCGTCCGTGACATTGCAGGTTGAAGTCCCACACGATGGATGCCGGTGTGAAAGGTTGACGAAAGGAAAGGCAGAGCCAATAGGGTAGGGTTGGCTGAGTTCCTATCTTGGGGGTTGCCTCTTGCGTGGGCAGTCCAAGTTGAACTAGAAAGTGGCGATTTTTCGAGATATGATGTTGGTGCCAAGTGTGGTAGAAGAAGCCGGATTATGTAGAGATGAGAGAAGTCGAATGGAACATCGCGTGCAGTCACTAACTCGAACTGCGACGGCCGATAATTCCTACCCTACCATGGCCGTTGGTAAAGGCTGGTGTCAAGCTCCTGCCAGTGCCAGTGGGGACCCGTGTGGGTGACCGATCGCGACTGTGACAGTGACCGACGCGTTGGGCCCAGGGCAGGTCCCACGCGCATCACATCGCCAACGCCAGCCACTCGCCGCCTCATCTCTGTCGACGACGACCACGTTCACGACCCAATCCCGACCTCGAACACACCCCACAATGCCCGGACCCCGCAACCAGAAGAAGAAGAAATCAGCGCAGAACAAGAACTTGAAGGGCCCGGGAAAGAAGGGGCCATCGCCCCTACCACAGCCGATCGAGGAAGTTCAGTATGCTAGCAGTCATGCTACCCCTCCCAGCGATTCCCCTCGGCAGTCAGTACACGTCGACCCTGATCCCAGCCTGGCACTACCCTCCTCGGCTCAGCCGCCAGCATCATCGAGCGTGATACTGAGCGCAATCCACGAGACTACCCTCCCACACGAGCACGACTACAACAACATAACACACGACCATTCATCGTCATCACACCCCCAAGAACACACTGTATACCCTCAAGTTCAGTATGCTACCCATTCTCCCTATTCCCCATACCCTGAAGAACTCGCTGGCGCACCATTCATACCTTCTTCCCTCCTCAAGCCGCCATTCATACACGATCCTGGCAGCGGGCCTCGCGTCAAGGACGTCCACTCGTTCTTGGAGTCACGGCTTGCCTCTCCTCCGTCGTTGGATGACCCCTTGTGCGGAGAGTTTGCGGACGAGGCGGTGCTCCAGATGTTGTGCACAGTGTTGCCAGAGGAGACAGCAATGGTCCGTCACAGCACCCTCTCTTTTACGCCCATGCCTACAACTCGAAATGCAGATATTATGGTACAACAAGAGCCGGGCGACTGCGAGGATATGTCCCGCCTGCCAGAGGCTGTACCGACTGGGCGACGTTCTACCCGATCACCTTGCAGACGAGGGACGGGAGCCTCAGGACGCCTTTCCTTCACCTTTCCTCGCGAAGGAACAAGAGCTGAGTGGTCTATGTGAGTACCCACCTGTTATGTGCGCGTCCCCTCACCCCTCCCTAGGTCAACTTGAATCTGATGGATCGTGACGTCTTTCCCCTTCCCCGTGTTGTTAAACTCATCGTGCGTAAACTTAGGCTCGCCCGTATGTTTCATCCTCGCGTCGTACAACTATCCAGGGGCGATCCGCTCAACGTGGGGCCGCATGGCGGAAGATCTGGACGACGCGACATGGGACCACCTCGACGGCCCCGGGCAGCGCGCGAACGATATGGGGCTTGGGATGCTCCTGAAGATGACGCGGTGCCATGACTTGGGGCTCGGGCAGCTGTTCTTCCCGGACCTGGAGTTCGACTCGGACGAAACGGCGAACGAGGGCGACGAGGAGTTGCGGGTGGATCTGAAGTCCGTTTTGACCGAGGATGTTCATGTGGTCACTGGCGAAGCGAAAGGCGAGGAGGTTGTGGAGAAGATGCGGAGGTTGGATGGTGGGATTGCGGCGCCGGCGCCGATTTCATGACGATGAAAGTGCATTGGTCCACGACTGGTATGAACCTGCTTGTCCGCTTTCGAGTTGCTTACGACGATGTCCCGCTATCTTCTGATGCTAATAAGTACAGTATCATTTCTCGTTCACTCGCCCATGGAAAACGGCTGATCTCGGCTCTACAACGCAGTCAAGGTCCAACACCAAGAACGATACACTGCTCTTTACCGCCGTGTTAGACTCCAGCATCATTGACTGGTTCTCTCCTCAACCTTTTGGGGTCAGGAATGGATGCAGCTGCTGCGGTCCTACGGTCGTCAAGCCTCTGTTCGGGTCACGACGTGCTTGGCAGAACATTTCAACTCCTGTGGTCGCTACGATGATGTCATTTGAGTCTCCCATCCGAAATATTTGTTATCCAAGTTGTCTGCCACTTATGCGCACACTGTCCGTCCGTGAATCTTGCATGCGGCACAAGATGCCAAGTAAACCGCGCTTGCTGTCGACGGATGTTCCGATTAGCCTATGGTTTTGGTCCCGAGGACTGTGCGCAGCACGCAGCTTCGTCCTCGATTCTCATTTACATCGATGTTATCGTCCTATCCGACGCATATCGCAGCGAAGCGGGCTCGTAAGTCATCCCCGACGGCGACCATCCTCAGGCTCGGCCCGCATACCGGCTTACCCGGCGCGCGCTCCCGGACACCACAGGCACGGTTTGAGAGCAAGCGCTAGTCGTCTTCTGTCCTGTCACTCCTGTGCACCGACTCAGAGTCAGAGTTCCCTGCGTTTCTGCTCCTCGTCTCCATCCACCTCTCCTCTTCGTCTTGCTGGCCATCCTCCCCATCGACGACGACCCATGCCGCTGGACCAGCCCCGCGCCGTGATCGACTCGCCCCGCATGGGCACCCTCACCGACGTCCCCGAAGACCAGCCCTTGACCCCGAGCGCACGCTCGCCCTACTTCCACCACGCCGTCACTGGCTCCGCGACAACCTTCAAGCCTGCCGCGAGCACGACTTCCCTGTCTAGCAGCGGCGCGGGCGGGAGCACCCCGGCGAGGACGCCTTCATCGGCGAGCCAGAGGACGCCGTCGGGCCTTACGACGAGATCGGGGCAGGCCAGATCGGCGAGCGGAGATGCGCCGAGCGGGATGGCGACCCCCAGGAATCCGAGATCGGGATCCCCCGCGACGGTGAAGGAAAAGGACGGGGATAGGGACAGGGAAGACAAGGACGAGAAGCGGGAGAGGCGAGAACGAGGGGGCGAGCGGGCGGAGCGTAAAGGGGGCAAGAACCAGCCGCCGCTGACCTACCGGCCGCGGAACACGCCCCACCTGCCGCATGCGAAGGACGTCGAGCTCGCGCCGGCGACGCTCATGCACTGGAGTCGGGCGCCGGTGTATGGCGCGATGCCGTTGCATGGAATGCGGGCGCACACCGTGACGCTGATTGATAGTATCGCTTGGTTGTTTGGGGGATGCGACGAGAAGGGCTGCTGGAAGGATGTGTTCTGCTTCAATACTGGTGCGTTATTCCTCTGTCCTAAGTGCAAACATCCATGTTTCCGAGGGAGTTGTAACGAGTCGAGGATGACCGACCGTGTCGGCGCCCGTGGTGTTTGGCACGATGGCAACCCCTCGAACTTTCCAGGCGTCGGAGCACCTCCGGTCGGCCTTGCGCACTATGTGCGAGCCTGTGGCAACGGGCCCCCTTGGGGATGGATGTCCGCACTCCGCCACTGTTCTGCTCTGTTTAGCTTACGCACGCGCAACAGAAACCATGCAATGGACCCATCCCGAAGTTGTCGGAGACATCCCCCCACCCTGCCGGGCACACACCGCCACGCTCGTTGATCGCAAGCTCATCGTCTTCGGCGGCGGCGAAGGCCCAATGTACTACAACGAGGTCTACATCCTCGACACTGTCATGCGCCGCTGGATACATCCCATCTTCCCCGAGGGCGCCGTCATTCCCCCACCACGTCGGGCGCACACATCGGTGCTCTACAAGGGCAAGCTCTGGATCTTCGGCGGTGGTAACGGAAGCACAGCACTCAACGATGTGTGGACGCTCGACGTGAGTGGGCCCCCGGAACGGATGAGGTGGGAGCAGATGGAGACGCGAGGGAAGAAGCCGACGGCGCGGGGATACCATACGGCGAATTTGATCGGGAACGTTATGGTTGTCGTGGGCGGGAGCGACGGCAGGGAATGCTTTTCGGATATTTGGTGTCTCAACCTCGGTGAGTATCCTCTGCATTGCGCTGTGAGATGGATGTTTGGACCGACCTGTTGTCATCGCGCACGACAGATACACTGCTCTGGAGTCTCGTCAAGCTTGGGGAGAACCACAAGCGATTATCGCACACGGCCACGCAAGTTGGGTCCTATTTGTTCATCTACGGCGGCCATGATGGAGGTTCATACATGACGGACCTTTTGCTGTTCAACCTCGGTGAGGCTCCATTTTCAGCACATTCCGAGCTCTTTCCCGCTGCTTTCCGCATGGACATTCATACTTTCGTCGATGAATACTTCGCTGACCCGGTTCGACAGTGTCACTACAATACGAACCCCGACAAATTGCTGGCCGCCCGCCGTCTGCCCGTGGATACCATGCAGCGTGCCTCGCCGATAGCCGTGTCTTCATCTTCGGCGGATTCAACGGCATCGAGGTCTTTGACGACGTGCACGTCCTCGACCTTGCGGGCGCCGCGTATCTGCCTCAAGTCACAAGCTTCCGCATCGACGTCGAATAAGGTCCCAGTACAGTAGTCATCCATCGCCATTCCGTTCATTCCCATCCTACCCGACCCGTCCATACACCGCCTCTGTCCCCTCCGCGACAAAAGGCCGCACGGCACGCGACATACAGGCTTCACGCTGCCCAGCGCCCCAATCGCATCCATTACCGCATCTGCACCTAACTAACTTATACCCTCCTTCCTCTTTGGATGATGGTACTGGTACGCGTCGCCGTCTAATTTGTGTTGTATCTGACTGTTTCTGTGTCTATTCCCACTCGCCTAACCACATCGCGTACACAATGCTATGTATCTTTACGTCTCAGCCCGGTCGCAGGTGCTTGTGCCAAGGCCTCAATGTCGTGCTCACCGCAAGGTGTCTACCCGTGGAGGAGTTGGTTGGCGGTGCTTTTCTAGGGTCGTAATAATCCCCGTTTCGCCATTCGATTGTGGCTCCCCATGTAGGTAATTCACGGGCAACTATCATCACCATCTCTATGATCTCGTACTTCACAGACTTCCCGTCGCCACGCTCAAGCCCTCAGTACCCCGGCACGTCATGACCCGACACGCCTTCTGCCTATTGGGTGTGTGTCCGCCGACATCCTCAGACATTTCGATGGCATGCCATTCGCCATCCACGACAAACTTAAGCGAGGACGGCGGTGCCTTTGCGACATACCGTGAAAGGCGATCAAGAAGCGGCCTGCCGTGGTTACTGTGGCCACGCCCCATCCGAGGTTACGGCATCTATATCCAACGGCGCGGATTCAATGCTCAATATTCCGACCCATAACGCTTCACGGCCCCCGAGCGAGCTCACTCAGAATTTCTGATGGAGACTTCGTCGGGTGCACACGCAGAGCCTGAATACCCATGTTCATGGGCGGTCGCCTGAGACCGTGTCTGCCAGCGCGCCCGGATGACCCCCAGTGGAAAACTAGTCCATCATCGAGTCCCGCCTTTCCCCCCTCTCCCGAAGCGCAGTGTATCGAGTCTTCCGAGACCGACGACCGCACGACGTCTCGCGGGTCCTTTGCGCCTGGAAGCATTACTGGCGCTGATGATGGTCTTGACGGCCGTCTTGGCAGGCCGAAAGAGGTGCGGTACATATGCGCCCATACCGCCGTGGCCAGGGACGCGCCTCAGATGGCCTGGATGATGCGTCGATGACGATGCGCGGTGGACGATTGGCCTGCTGGGTCCGAGGCTGCGGTACGCACATCGGGCGCATCAATGTTATGATGCTATTAGGGCAGGGCGGTGCACGGATATGGTAAATGGAGCGCTCGCGCGCTCGTAGGCGTTGTGGAGCCCGAGGTTGAGGACTTTTGAGTTTCAGAGCTTGTGGAGTCCGCCGTTCATCACCTGCGCCATGTGCGCCACTTCTGGGGTTCTTTACGCATGGTTTATTGAACGTGGGCGGGGTGGAGTATCGAAGCTTCACGTTAGGGAGCGAGTTCATTTATAGACACATACGTACGGCGATATTCCTCCCACCGGGCCCGAAGTGATCATGAGGGAGCGCCGTGGAAGATTCACCGCGCTGGGCTGCAATTCGTGGATGGTCGAGGCTGCGCTGAGGCGGAACGCTCTCCTCCCCCACATTGACGCAGTATTACCACATGAACATGGACACAGTGGAAAAGCTGATGCCAGTGAAAATGGAGAGAATGAATGGTACGCATGCCGCCTTGGGAGCTTAAATAGCAAAACAACAAGAGTCATGGAGACGGTGACTGAATCCTAAAAACTATTGTCTTGATAGACGGCCGTCCTATCAGCGACAGGTGATGGAAGGTGGGCTGACATCGGTCATAAAGATGTGCGGGCATCCTGTAAAGCCGCCACGGTCATCGAATGACACCAACTTTGGCACTGACACTGGCTGTTTCAAGAGAGGCAACAATCCCTTGCAATCGGGGATAGTATAGCATATACAGTCAATGCATGATGTATGATCATAGAAGTGATCCGCGCAGACAGATTGCAAGGTGGAAGCAAAAATGGTAGCATCTCTGTCATACAGTTAAACACGGCAAGTTCCTCGATAAGGGGCACAGAAGATATCGAGCAGCATGCGGACGGTGTCATGGTGGAGGCTCAGCAGTGGGGATAGGACAGACGCATATGGCATGAAGGGGATGTACACCTGGAGGATGACAGGGGATCTGTGTCTTTTCCGCCGGGCCCGTGCCTGCGGCAGTTGGAGGGTACCACCGAACTCGGAGGAAGTGCGAATCAGAGCTGCAGATCTTGCCATCCCACGACCCTGCAACTCGTCACGGCGCCCGCAATGATGACGACCCCGATGTCGCTTTCACCTTTTGGTCAACTCCACCATAGACGGCATTTATTGACCTATAGGCAGCTCCTGTCAGTAGGAAAGGTCCTGAGGAAGACAAATCGGTCCTTTTTGGAGGTCTTGGAGTGGGAAGAGTTCCTCGGGCTCCACAACGCTCGCATTGTTCTTGAAAACCCAAAAATATCTATGTCAAATGGGTGGCAATGCTTTCGTTCTTCCTGCCTTCCCTCATGTCTATTTTTTGTCTTGTCGGCATATGTTTTTCGCAAGGTAGAGCGAGATAATCACTAGTAACATGTTGATGAGCAGGTACCCGTGACTTTGAATTAGCCGACGAGAAGACTGACGAAGCACGCAACAGACTACGCGCTTGGGGCTCCGGCGCGCGAGCGCATCACGGCGCATTTGCACCTTCGTAACGGCTCGGAATCGGCGTCGAGGAATCATAGGAGTGGGAAAATAGCTCTCCGACATATCGTGCCATCTCAATACAAGAAGTCCGGAGGAGGACAGACGTGCCTGTCGTCCCCACGGAAGTCAGGATGCTTGCTTGGACATGATGCATGAGTAGCCCCGCGGGGACATCCTCTGATAGTAATGCGAGTCGTATCGAAGGACCGAAACCCTACTCGGATATCCATTACCTTCAATGACACGCCTTCGCGGGCCGACCCTTGAGCAGGGGACGTGTTATGCAAGCCGAGGAAGTATTTGTCTGCCGTTCCTCTAGCCGCATAATACGGGATGGATGCCGAAAGGCGGCAGGAGAAGCACACAAAGATTGCCTTGGCGACGGCGCCGTATTCAGGATGCTCTTAGATAACGGATCCGGAAGGCGTTGGTAGGGTGACTAGATCTGTCGAAAGGCTCTGATCAGGCGACTCGAGGGGGGAGGGAAAGGTGGTTTCCTAGTCGAACCAATCACCGGGTTAGCGTCTAGAATGAACACCCGCGCAAGAACCGTCTATATAACCCCCGTTGGGCTTGGCCCGGCCAGCATCCTCCTTTCCTTCCCGCTCTTGTCTCTGTCTGCTCGAGCTGTCGCTCGCTCTCCTTCAGGCCGGTGCCAACTGTACACACTAACGCGACCCGGGGTCGTTTCGTCTTCTTCACGCTCACAAGGCACCCTTTCACTCCTTCGAATCCACCGGTCGGTGTCGTTAAGTAATTTCAAGCACCATGTACGCCAAGGCTGTCCTCGTCGCCCTCCTTTCCCTCTCCCTCTCTGCCTCCGCGGCGAAGAACAACAAGGCTGCTGACACATGCGACGTGAGTAGCGTCTTTTGCCTCGTTCTCACGATTCCCACGCTGATCGGCATCATGCGGCGCTCGTAGGCCGCTTCAGCCAAGACAGTAACCGTCACTCAGACCGTTGCTGCTGCCTCAACTGGTGTCCTCGCAGCCAACCCAGGTGCGAACAGGGGCACGGGCAGAGGTACTGGCAGGACTGGTACTGGTAAGACTGGTACCGGCGCCAACAAGGGAGGAAACAATGGTCCGCTCTCATTTATTTTGTTCGGAACTGAGAATAGGCGCTAACATGCTTGTGGATGTTAGCTGGGGCTGGTAAGGCTGCCACGACCACCACTTCTGCTGCCGCTGCAGCCACGACCACCGCTGCTGCGACGACGGGCAAGACGACGGGCAAGGGTGGCAACAACGCCGCCACCGGCGCAAGCGCCAATGCCCAGACGTCGCTGACCCTTGATCCCTCCAACGTCTTCACCGCTTTCGCTTCGGACGGCAATGCGAACGCGACCGCTGGCCAGGAGCCCTCGATCACGTCGACGAACAACTTCATCAACTTCTGCCTCGAGTTCCCCGGCGTGCAGAAGACCAACGGCCAGCAGGTCATCGAGGGCTCGTGCAACCAGACCCCAATGGGCCTGATCGCCGCCCAGTCCAAGATGCCCTCGTCCAAGTTCCAGTTCCCTGCAAACGGTGGTACTATAGCGGCGAACACGGACTTCACGATCAAGATGGCGATCAACAACCTCGAGACGGGCCACTTCACGAACCCGTCGACGACGTTCCACATGGCGCCCCAGGTTGTGAACAATGCGGGCCTCATCAAGGGCCACTCGCACGTCGTCATCGAATCCCTCAGCAGCCTCACGCAGACCACGGTCACCGATCCGACCAAGTTTGTGTTCTTCAAGGGCCTCAACAGCGTCGCCGCAAACGGCGTTCTCACCGCGGACGTGACGGGCGGTCTCCCTGCTGGCTTCTACCGCCTCGCGTCCATCAACTCCGCTGCGAACCACCAGCCCGCGCTTGTCGCCGTCGCACAGCGCGGTTCGCTCGATGACATGGTCTACGTGAGTTTGATTTGAATACGGTACGGAAGCGTTTTGCTTACAGACTCTGTCTACTAGTTCACGGTTACGGCCAACGGTGCTGCCACTGGCACGGGCAAGGGCGGTAACAACGCTGCCAACAACGCCGGCACAGCTGCCACCACCTCCGCTGCTGCCTCCACGACCACGAAGGCGACGACGAAGACCGGTGCTGGTCGGGGTCGTGGCGGCAGGTTTGCGGGCAAGAACCGTGCACACTTCTAAGATCGTCGCCGCTTGATGTGTTGTTATCCATCCGTCCCTGCATAAGTCCTCCCGCTTCCAGGCTCTCGTATCTACATGCTTGAATCACGCACTCGCCGGTGTCCTTGCTTTCCTTCACTTTTGCTTTCCTTTTTTTACAGACTCGGATCTGGTGTAGTGACAGTAACCTCCACGACACGCTTGAAGCGGGGCGACAGCGCTAGACTCGTATACCTTGTAGCAGAGTAATAACACAGAGCATGTTGGAAAAGCCCCGTTGCCTTGTGGCGTGCGTGATGAGGGAAGTGTTTTCGACGCCTCGCCCTGTCGGTCGTCGTACAGTAAGTGTGTTCCGGTTGCCGTAGCGTGCTGGAAGATGGCAACCGACTGGCGATTGCAGGATGAGAAGAGTTCTTCAGAATGGGTTGGGGAAGCCCGACTATTCGCCGACGCATCTTCATGTCATGATCGCATGCTGGTACCGGTGCTCGCCTACGACATCCGTCCTTCCGATGCTCGGCGCAACTCCTCAGTCCAAATCGCTGGTTATGCATACCGTTCGTCATGTTCATGGTCGGGCTTGGCTGCGCGGACATGAAAAACTTAGGCTTTCTGAGTCGGACTAGGGGAGTTGAGCAAGTTAGGTTGATATATTCAGACAGGCTTCCCATTTGAAAATCTTGGGGTCTATGCGACATGCCGCTGGGTCGCGACCTGTCTCCAAGTCGAGTTCGCACCGGGCGGTCCGCCGAAACTAGCCAATCATGATGTCGTACTTATGTCGCGCGCGAGGGTATCGAAGTCGTCACACCGGAGCATGCTGATACGACCGGAACAAATGTACATAGAGAGATTGTGGTCGCCACCCAGGGTACTTGGCCGCAATCCGACCCCCGCATAGCCATCGTCGTGCACCCTGAACTCGAGCACCGGCGTAATGGGCCGACTGATTAACCACCCGTCGACTGTGTGGAGACGTTAACGTCACGGAAGCCTAACTTGGACGGAGTGTACGCACCGCCAGCACCACCGTACAGCAAGGGTCCAGACTTCGACAGCTCTATTTTGGGAGGAATCAGGATCGCCCATGGACAGGCAGTGGGAGAGGGCGGACACATTCCGTACACGTTAGCAACCTCGCATTGAAGATCGGCGGGAGGGGCCCGTGGGGTGGAGCCGTCGCCCGTGGCGGCGGTGATGGACGGAAATAGACTGACGGCGTCGCACGCTTAGTGATCGCTGCAAGAATTGACAGAAGCCCCCGCCCTGCATAAGTTGTCCTGCGACGTTACGTACTCAGTTCGTTTACCAACAACTCTTCTCCGTTCACATTACGGCTTCGTAAGGTCTTCTATTTTTCCCTGGGACTCTACAACGTGCTGCCAGTGATCGTTGAGTGCGAAAGTTACAGCGGTATGCAGGCCCCCCCAAAAAAGTAGGACCAACCTCTGCCATCGCAACTTAGGCAACTCTTACAGCCGTATCCTCGGGTTGAGTGTCACGTACCCATGCACAGTCCCCGGAGACTCAAATGCGTTCTCATCCCCGGGCCAAGCTCGAAGATAGTGCGAAGACACGCATGGAGGGAGGACTGGTACAGTGACGGTCGTCAGTACTACCGTCGAACGGGCCACCAAAGCACCCACATTGGAAGTGGACCTGGCCTGAACCAGGGTAGTTGTCCACTTTCTTCTGCCGCCTTAACCGCCGACTCGCGCTCGTGGCCCGTTGTGATGAGGGAACGAGTGCCTATCGTTTACGGACACTTCGTGCTGAGTAGAGAGCCGTCGGTAAACATCGATATTAATAATAGGAGACTGGACAAGACGAAGGCGTACCGGGGATGTTCTGGACGGTTCTGAGAAGGTCAGGTACATGCAATAAGATGCATATATGCGAGCTTGGGAGTTCTCTTCTTCACTTCGACGAAGTAGCTAAAGGACAGGATAGGCCCCGATAGGGCTCTCCATGCCTATTACGAGTTGTGATCGATGATCAGCTTCGAGTTTTCAATAACGACGAGCGGGAAGGATGAATCCCATACCGTTAAAGGAGCCGCGAAGGAGCTACTGGGACTCAATCGAGTGCAACACTCGTGGTCCAGACCGACGGTCCGCGATCCGTAACGAAAGCCGACCACGTTTCGAGATCGAGTCGCCGTACGCATCCGTAGCGTCCTGGCGGAAGCGGTCGAAGATGTATCACTTGCATGCTCTATCAAGAGGCCGGTATGGACGTGTCGCACGAACTAAACGAGTGGGAGGGGAAAGAACGGCGCGACGCTCGAGCTTTATGTGGCCGGTCTGGATGGGCTGAGATATCCCAGATGTAAATACGATCGTCATTGGGAGGCAAAGGATTGAGGAACAGTTTGGTCTTCAGAGACATACCTCTCCTGGTTTGGGGGTGGGTTATACGAAATGCCACACTCTTGAGGAATCTAGGTTCGATACGGGGGTCCACGTGGAGCTGGGTGCGAGGATTATATCGAAGCATCCTCGATCGTCGGATTAACTTGCATTCGCATTCAGTGAATGCTTCCTTTGGTTTTCGCCCACCGTGTTGGGGGGGGGATGCTTCATCTGGAGCACTACCGTCTCCAACCGAGCATACGACGATTCGCGGGATGCTGTTCACCCTGGGACGCCGCAAAGGATCCAAACTTGTTTCGGCCGCGAACGCACTTCACATCGGCCTTGCAGAGAGATACGGGGGACCAGTGCCATCGGATGCCATGCAACGAACGAGACGACGTATTATTTCCAAGCATCACGTACCACATCGAAGAAACGAGCGTCGAAGACAAAGATGGACTGTAAGCTTCGGTCCAAGACGTAACCTCCCAACAGAAGCAAAATCCCCTATTACTGCACGACGATGTTAGCCAGGGTTAACACAAGTCAACGAGGTGCATATCTGCTTACCATAGCGCGGGTATCGGTATCGTTAGGATCATATTTCGTTTTTCAATCGTCTCCCAAGCATGCGGTGGGCAAGCTCTTGAGCCGATCGAACACCTGGCCTTGGAGCGACGCGTTGGCGTCGAGCTTCGTCGACGCCTTGATGACCGACACGCTCGCGTAGCACCCCTGGTCGATGACGTCGCTCTCGTGCGGGAGGTGATTTGACCCGCAGACCTTGGCGTCGGTCTTGAACGCGTCCCACACGAGCCGCGAGAACACCCACTTGTAGCTCGACGCGTCCGCGCACTTGTCGATCGGCGCGTAGTTCACGTTCACCACCACGCCGTCGGGCAGCAGGGGACCCGGGGTCGACGTGAGCGCCTTAACGAAGTTCGCGGTGAGCTCAGAGTAGATCTGTGCGGCGCGCGTCGACGCGCCAGTGGGATCCGACTCGAGGGTCGTGTACGAGACTTGCGAGCCGGACGAGCCGGAGAATGCCACCGCGGGGATGCCGCTGCGCGCGCCTTCGCACGCCGCGCCCCTTTCGCGACAACAGAGTGAGCGGGTTGTACGACGGCTGGAGGAGCGGAAGTCGACACCTACACGGTGCCAGAAAAGAGGACGACCAAGCCGAGGTTGGTGCCGACGTTCGGTCCACTGACGACCAGGTCCGGTTTCGCGCCATTGAAGAGCTTGGGCGCGAGGGTCTGGATACCATATCTTGCAGCATCCACACTACACCATCGAGTGAGCCAGAGCTAGCAGAGGTTTTGCGGGAACAACTTACGGGTATCCATTGACGTAATTCAGCCGGGCTGAATGTATGCATGGCCACAGTTAGGAAGACATCCATCACAGTGTGCTATGCCACTCACGGTTCGTGGCGTTGAAACCAGTGGCCGGGGAGCCAGTCGGGCAGGTGTTGTACTCGCAAGGCTGGGTCAAAGTGGTGGGAGTTTTGGACAAGGAGCTCTTGCCGGACTGGTTCAGGGCGGGCGCAGACAGTATGATCTTTGGAAAGAAGTCAGCCGGGATCGACACAATGAGGAATCGTCATACTGCGCGTCGAACATTCAACCAAGAAAAGTCTCGATCGCCTTGCCATGGCTATGCAAGAGGACGTGGATAACGAACCAAGGACGCGACGCACTCCGGCTCAAAATCCGCTCTCTGTCTCGCGTCGTGCGCGAGGAACATAATTCGTTGTAACACGTTGATTCTCCGTGCCAAATAAGCAAGGCCTTGAGCGGTAGGCGAACCCGCACCCTCATCTGTGGATTCAGAGGTTGTAGCGCGCTATTGCGACAACACGGAACAAGCCAGCCGCCAGCGTTGCACGCATCCACTGCAATCGCTCTCGTCCCGGTCGACGAAGAAGCGCTGAACTCAACCGCACGCGTGTGTAAGCACAGCGAGCCATTGCCAGTGGGTACGTTCGTGTGCTCGGACGCGACTAAGGGTTGCGTTCACCACTGGCTAGACATCAAGGAAGGGCTGCCTATGGGATCGTTACCGTCAATGCCGGTGATAATCCACAGACGAAGCCTTCCGTTGATACAGGAGACAAATGGGATGGCAGAGAAGTACAACCGCTACCAGTTGATCGTCGTCTGCCAAATGAACCGAGACACAAGGATTTTACCATCCGGTCAGTTCAATTGCTCACAAGTGCGTCAATGCAATCCCTTGTCCGCGGATGCTCTAACCATGCCTAGCCAACCCCCCTCTCTTCCCTCGCGAATAAGAACCAATGAGAACTCACATCATGACCAGCGCTCGTAAGCGTATCAAACTGTTGGCGAATCTGCGCCGTCGCCCATCCGTCGTCGTTCGCAATGACAATCTTCGTCGCCGCGACATATGCGCTGAGAAGGGAAAGAGAGAGAGCGAGGGAGCGCATAGTTTGAGATCGGCGAAGGAAGGTGCACCAGGCGTTTGGGATGAGGGTAGGGGGAATGGGGCAAGCGACGGAAGCAGACCTGGGAGATCATGGGCGGGACGGGGTTTATATAAGGCGGAGAAGGGGTCCCTCAGGCAGCATGACACCAGGGCAAGGCTCGTGGCGTCGAGAGGGTGGATGATGTCGGAGAGCGAGACAGGATTGTAACTGAGCTTGCGCATGGCAGCGGCGGTGCGGTGGATCGTAAAAGGCTCGTCGTCACTGTCGTTCTTTTTCGTTCAAGGCGGGAATAGGAGTGCCGGGTAGCTGATCCTGGCCGTGTGGGAGTTGCGAGGGCATGGGAGGCAGCGAAGCGTCTGAGACGTGACTCTGTATTTGCGAAAGCTTGAGAAGACAGGGAGGACCCAAGAGGGCTGGAGGTCGAGCTAGGACCGCAGCAGCATGGTCCCATAGCCACGACAACCCAACTTATAAATGGAAGTCGAGCGCATGGTCGTCGACAAGGTGGAATTGAAGAGGTCAGGGCGACAGGAGCCCCCACGCGGGCGACATCATGCATCATCCCCCAACCGCTGTTGATCGGGTCGATCCCCCGACGATCCCATCGGGCAACACTCATTCAGCGTCTATCTTCACCGTATAGATTAGATTAGATGCGAAATTGACCAGCAAATCAAGATGAATGGTCCTTGACTCGACAAATGACTCTGTCTTCTTCTCCCACCATCCACCATCGCCTCTCTTTTTCACCCGTAGCTTCCTGTATCCATGGCGGTGGCACAGACCGCGAACGGTGCCCCCAGCAACGTCCCTGATGGGGACGCTAAGCCCTCACAGCCCGCTGAGCTCGATGTATGTCCTCATGCCCCTCAGCTAAAGTAGTCACTGTTTTCTGATTTGTTTATTATCTGCTTCATGCAGGCATCCAAGGTCATTGTAAACTTGGCGTCCCAGTTGAAACCAATTCCCCCTGCTTCGGATTTGGTCTTCGGACAGGTGAGTTCGCGTCCCATGGTTGCGTTCAAGTCCTCGAGCAGCTTTGCAGAACGTAGTCCTCCGTATAGCTCCCCACGTATTCACGAATGGGAGCTTTGGAGTTGGAGTGTGGGGATATCGTGTCCAATATCCACTGATCGAAAGAGCGTTCTCGGAGCGTCTCGATAATTCTTTGAGGATGGCACACGACACTAGTTCCGTCCGTCGCTAACGATGACTTCAGGTTATGACAGACCACATGATGGTCGTCCACTTTGACCCAGTGAATGGATGGTCCGCTCCAGAAATTAAGCCTTACGGACCACTGGCAATAGACCCGGCCAGCTCATGTCTGCAATACGCCACAAATGTCTTCGAGGGAATGAAGGTGCGTTTCTCGTTCTCGAACCCATGTCCAGAAAGTCAACGTCGAAGAGAAGTAACCGCTTCATGCGTCGGAATGCGGAAATCGATTCATTACGCGCGGTTTCTGACGGCGAGGAGGGTGGGAATAGGTCGACACTGCTTCCAATCCGCTGCAACGACTGGAGCGTTTCGCATCGTGTTTGCGTTCTGTGTTTCGTCTAACAAACGTTTGACAGGCACATGCGGGACCCGATGGCAAGCCCCGCCTCTTCCGTCCCGACCTCAACATGAAGCGTATGGAAATCTCCGCTGGGCGCGTCGCACTGCCGTCCTTCGATACCAACGAGCTCCTCAAGCTTATCCAGAAGCTCGTCGCCATCGACGCGCGTTGGATCCCCACTGTCAAAGGCCACAGCCTGTATATCCGCCCGACCATCATCGGCACCCGCGACTGTACGTCCCCCCGCTTCCCTCATCTCTTTCTCTCTCCTTTCGCTCCTCAAGACTCTAAATGAGACTCACCTCCCCCCTCAGCCCTGGGCGTCGCTGCGTCGGACCGCGCGACGCTGTACATCATCCTCTGCCCCACGGGCCCCTTCTTCCGCACTGGCGCCCGCCCGATCTCGCTGCTCGCCGTGCACGAGCACGTCCGGTCCTGGCCGGGGGGCACGGGCGGGTACAAGCTCGCGCTCAACTATGCGCCGACGTTCCGCCCGCAACAGCAGGCCGCAAAACTCGGGTACGACCAGTGCCTCTGGCTCCTCGGCGACCACGTCACTGAGGCTGGGGCAATGAACTTCTTCGCGGTTGTCCGCCGCGACGATGGTGGTGAGTCCCCTGGTGGAATGGATAGACAGGGAGATGCTAATGCCTGGAACGAACAGGCCTGGACGTGGTCACGCCGCCGCTGGACGGGACGATCCTCCCGGGCATCACGCGCGCATCGACGCTAGAGCTCGTCGCGGCGCACCCCGCGCGCACGACGCTCCCTGGCCTCTCCCCAGACGTTCGCCTGCACGCGGTCGAGCGCGAGCTCACGCTCCGGCAGCTGTCGGCATGGGCCGATGAGGGCCGTCTGCTCGAGGCATTCACCGTCGGCACCGCCGTCGTCGTGGCCGCCGTGGGGCGCATCGGCCACAACGGCAAGGACATCGTCTTGCCGCCACACGAGGGTGCGTTGGGACCCGTCGCTCGGGGCTTGTACGAGCGCATCACGGAGATTCAGGAGGGGCGGTTCGAGTGGGAGGGCTGGTCCGTACCATGCGCATAGACTCGGGCCCAAGGGGATGCGGACTGGACAACAAAATGGCGAAACTCGGATCTAGACACCGTTAGAGGGAATGAGGAAATTAGTATATAGGCTGTGCTACATATAGGTAATTTAATGCGGAATGTACGTCTATACCTGGTGATACACTTCTATATCCACTGTGTAGGGTATGATATGCGTGGGGGCCCTAGGATCCGAGACCAGGTCGTCATCACTCGTCCGCGTCCTCCACAACCGCCACCTTCCGCTCGAGCTTCTTCGCGCCCCTCCCCAGCCGATACCGCGCGTTGACCTCCTCGGGCGTCGGCATCCGCTTCCTCTGCAACAACGGCACGTACGTCCCCGCACGCTTCACCATTCCCCCGCCCAGCGGCACACTCATCATCGCGCCCGGAGGAAGAGGTTCCACGCCCGGAGCGCCGATCGGGAAGTACTGCTGAGGGGGCCTATGATGCGCCTCGGCAGCCTTGAGGAAGTACGCGTCGAGCGCGGCGGTAATTGTCGCACGTTCGTGCGCGCAGATCATGCCCCTCAGCGGGCTCTTCGCCGAGTCCCCGCCCTTGTCGGACGAGTTGTCGATGCGCCAGTCGAG